>OZ012704.1:75298254-75507774 GCA_963942595.1 Cylloceria caligata
TATTCAGATATTCATATTTACGGTTTTATTAATAAAAATAATTGTTTTATTCTGGGATAATTGTTGCCGATCTATCAATAGCGATAGAAGAAGACAAGATCATTCGTTCGAACATCGATTCGTCTTTTATTAAAATAAAGACGACACTTAGTTTTAAAAAAATTACATTTTAATTCTACTAAAGTAAAGACCAAAGCTAAGGATAATTTGTGGCGCAAATTATTCAACTATTATCTACAGTACGCATTGCCCTATAAAATATTTACCTGTCGTTTTATTTTAAGATATTTTAATGAATATTTATTCGATTAAAATTATTATTTCGATAAGAATATTTTACAATTTCATAATCTTACGAAAGCGTGGGAATTTTTATTGTTGCACAACGCGAGAAATTATATTCGATCCTTCAATCACGAAATTAAATTAAATACGTTTATATGCAATAGTTCGATCCTAACGAGGTAGGATACTAAGCTAATGGACTAGAAGCGTTGACATTATATTATATTATAGAGCTCTAACTTTAATGATGCCTCGAGCACTATCCGACAGCTCGGGCTACCACAAGGGCCAATCCTTTAGAGGGTTGTTCAAACTCTCTATCGGGGATGAACTTTAATTCCCCCTGAATCTTGTTTCCGGATATTCATAGAATTATTCGGATTTTATAAAGATAAATAGATGCCAAACACAGTTAAAAATATTAATAAAATAAAAAGATCTCGTTCATAATTCATTGTTATTCGGATTTTCAACTATAAATTATCTTAAAAGGGATATAGAAAAAATAATCAATTTTACCTGTTGTTATACAGGGTGGTCGATTTATCTGAAGACATTGAAATATTTCGAAAACTACGCATCGGATCAAAAAAAGTTCTGGATAAAATTTGTTCGCCTGGAAGGGAGTCATTCAATGATATCAAAGTCGACCCCTCACTCCTACCCCCTGGGGTGGGGTGGGGGCAACGTTGAAATCGTAAATACGAACCCCTATTTTTTATTGCAGATTCGGATTCCCCATAAAAAAATAAGTAACTTTTATCTGAAACATTTTTTTTCGATTCGTGATAGATGGCGCTGTAATCGTAATAAACCTGATTTTTGCGAATATCTCGAGAAATTACACATTGGATCGAAAAAAGAAAAAGGCAAGGGGACTCGCGTTAAACAAGCAGCCCGATGGTGAGAGGCAAGGGGATTCACCTAAAACAAGCACCCCGATGGTGAGAGGCAAGGGGACTCACCTAAAAGAAGCACCCCGATGGGAACAAAAACTACTACGTCCATGTCGTTGTTCCTGGGTAACGCTAAAAGTAGTTGTTTTCGATTTTAAAGCAACTTCCATTTTCACCACAATGGGGTAGGGATGGGGGGGAGGGTGGATCGAGTTTCGTATCGCTGAATAACTTTTTGAAAAATGAAACATGTCTTTTTTCTTTTTTCAATCCGATGTGTAATTTCTCGAGATATTCGCAAAAATCAGGTCACTTGCGATTACAGCGCCATCTATCACAAAACGAAAAAAAATTTTTCAGATAAAAGTTACTAATTTTTTTATGGGGAATCCGAATCTGCAATAAAAAATAGGGGTTCCCATTTACGATTTCAACGTTGCCCCTACCCCCACCACAGGGGGTAGGCGCGAGGGGTCGACTTTAGTATCATTGGATGACCCCCTTCCAGGCGAACAAATTTTATTGAGAACTTTTTTTGATCCGATGCGTAGTTTTCGAAATATTTCAATGTCTTCAGATAAATCGGCCACCCTGTATATATCCCTTCTACTTTAAGGGGTTATCCTACTGTTGAATTATAAAAAAATACTTTTTTTTTCTCATTACAAAATAGTCTTAACTGTTGAGATTAATATGCACATAGTTTTATGTAGATATTCGAAGTATATTTTGAGTTATATGTAAAGAGTGCGATGGAAATATAATACTTTGTGAATCAAGTATTCGCGGACTCGGATTCAAGTTAGTTGTGAGTTGTGATAAATGTCAACCACATTATATCTACTCTTGCCTGCTCATCCACAACGTCTATGAAGATACTCTGCGCGTGGAGATCGACTATACGAGGCAGGAATGGCAGATTAACGGTAAAACATGAAATTCTAATGATTTTCCTGAAAAACTAGCGTTCAAACTAAACGCATTTTTCTCGAAAGTTTGTTTTACAAAACGGCGAAAACGATATCTCAAGCTGTAATTAATGAATCGACTTGAAGTTTAGCACACATATTCAGAGGAACATTAACATTTGTATGACGCAGGATTTTGTGGATGCACTTTTTTGCGCAATAAATATTAATAATAATAGTACGCATTTTCAGCCGAAAATGGCAAAAAATAATTGAGGAATTTTTTTTTTCGTAACCTAGGAGGAAAGAAAAATCCTACCTCATCCTACGTCATACGATAGCTGATACAATGAAGTTAACAAGTATATTTTTATTCTTTTCTTTCAGATCAATCATATTTTCGAAATCTATAAAAATATATTTAAAAATTTTAATGTTGCATTTGTAGTTTTTCCGCAATTAATTCCCAAAAATTAGTTTGATTAGACGCTGGTAAGAGTAGGTTAACGCCTTAAGTAAATATATTTTACTGTAGTAAAAAGTATGATATTGGTTAATTAATAAAATAAAAAGTATATTTTTCGACATTTTACAATCTAAAACTGTAAAAGATGTAAGCTGTACAAAATAAAAAGCTTTTAATAATTGATAATACGTTAAATCTATACAAAATATTCATTGATAAAGTTGCCATTTAAATATGCAACGATAAGAAAATATTTTCATGAGATAAAAAAAACTGTTTCGTTTACGCTAACGGAAGACGTCTAATTATTGGTCTGCTTTGAAACTTCTCAAGCAATAAGAACCAAAGTGCTGTCTACGGACCACGGTAAGCTTTGAGACACTTCACCAAAGTGTTTGACATCGCCGAGGCGTCGGGTGTCAAGCCAAAAGTGCTTAAGGGCTATAATTACCCGAATGCAGGTTAGCTTGCTACTAATTCTCGAATCTGTTCCACCCTTCTCGAGTTAATTCTCGAGCGCTACTCGCTCAGTATCTTTTTTTCACTTTTCGAACAAATAGGAACTGAGCTGTTGTCAAACTGTCCTCAGTCATTAAAAAAATTCACGATTTTTCTTCTTACACGACAAATCGATAAAAAATTTTATAATCATCGAATTATTTGTTAGAATTAATTCGTCCTTTCACTCCTTTGTTTCGGGCTTTTTCTGACATAAAGTTTGCCATAAATTCTTCATACTAATAACATTTTTCAGACAATAACTAATAAAGTAACAAATAATTGTTATCGGTTTCTGAGGCTGTGATACGATCTTCTTCACTTTCGTCTTTATACAATTTGATCGGAGCCTAAGTATCACACTATGGGCGAAGCGATACGAATCCCTTAGTCAAAAGGTTCGGTTAAATACGCGATACAACAATAGCCTCAAAAAATCCAATAGTCCTGCTTTCGATTCATATTGTAACGATTATGATCCATTTCTATCGGATGTTTGAATCAGAATACCATAATACAAACCGATGATATATGGAAGAACGGTCTATCGCCGAGAAATTGTATTCTGATAGAGTTTTATTACGGTAGAGTGATACCGGTAGAGGATGTTCTCGGAAGTTTGTATTCCGACAGAGTTTTAACGCGGTAGAATTATAAGCTATTGCTCGATCGATAGAGTCACGAGCCGTTCTTGTAGAAGAATTCTGGTAAAGTTATTGTGATTTGATAGAATTACAACCGGTGGAGATGTAAATGTGCCTTGTAGTTACTTTTCTAAATATTACTTTACGTTAAGAGTCCCCATCTTGTGCCATCTTTCAGACAAAGTTCGTACTCTAACGAATTAATCAGTTGTTATCAATTAATTAATTTTTTAGGGATAAGCCCGAAGAGAAATTAGACCTGTGTGGACTCTGCAATTTTGGATTTATCGCGAAGCTCTGGGATTTATAAAAAAAAAGCATAGAAAAATTCATTGGGGTTGGTCGTGAACACTGATCACCCTGCTGTATCACGGTAGTTTGACGAAAACTTTGAGAATGTTGTTGGTCGTGTTGCCACGTAACAGCAGAGTTCTGGCGAGGAAAGTGGGGTAAAAGGAGTTTCCGATCGAAGAGTTACCGCCAGGCTTTGACGTAGGTTTGCGTCCTGCAACACTGCGAATACCCGCAGACTTCGTGGCGCCAATTAGTCTTGCAATTAATTAGCTATACGCGCACATAGCGCCCTGGTGATAGTAACCGCCTCGAGCTGAAATCAGATATAAATATCGTTGATGAAACATTGTCCTGCGATAGATACAATCCAAGACAGAGACACAATCAAAGCTCCCCTATTTCGCCGGCGCTGCCGCCCTTGTCGCCGCTTTGTAGGAACATTGCAAAGCCCCCACCCCTCCACCAGGCCCCAATGATTCCAAGTTCCACCTTGGAGTCCCTCTCCAGGCCTAGGGACAGGAGGTTTAAGATTAGAGTCAGGGGGAAGTTGTCGATGATAGGGACAGGGACGGTTCAATGATAAATTGCGACGGTGCGTAGCGCTCGAGCGGTGCGAAATCCTATAATGCGTACGTAATAATAGAATTGCTTCTCATATAACAGTAAAAATGATTTCATTAACAATGATTAGTTTAAAAATTATTTAACCCTCATGTCCAAGCGACGTGTATGTTCTGAAAAAATTCGTGGACCAACCTTGAGGTCTTTTTTTATGGCTCAAAGATAAATTCATTACTTTGTACACTGCCAACAAAGAGTCTTCAGTACACGAGGGGTTAATATTTAATGATGAGACGAATTGTTAATTTTTTATCCAATGCCTTGAAGTTTTTGGCACCGATTACAACGAATTGTATTATATTAATTAGACACGAAAGATGTATGAATAATCTGCATTGAATTATTTGTATTTTGTGATTTTGTATTAAGAGTATGCGATTATATGTAGCCAATGAAATATATAAAAATGTTGATAAAACTTACAGCAGAGTCCTGAGTATCTATTGGAGTAAGACATGCCGTAACTGTTGCACGAAGGCTGACCGGATTGATAGGGCTGATAGCCAAGCACGTTCCCACTATGAGAAACGAAAGACGTGATCGAGTCGAATGGGCGATTACCAGTAATCGAGAACGATTGTACTATAGAACTGATTGCATTCAGGAGGAGTATCTGGTGGCAGTTTATAGTGGAAAATACGAGAAAAGAAAGTCTTCATTTTCTAGCTAGATTCTTTTCCAATGATAGTGTCAGCTTACCTGGGCCCATAGTTGCAGACGTAATTTTTGGTATATCCCTTCAGAGGATCGTAGTAGAACGAGTAACCACAGCCCAGGAGATATGTATCACTCCAGACGAGCTAAATAAATATTTGAAAACATTCTTCGTTACATTTTTTAAATCCTACATCAAATCACAGTTTATTTTAAATGCAATACACAGAAAACGATTTGTATCTACAAAAATAGAAAACTGATTGTAAACATTGAAAATAAGAAAATTATTAAAAAAAATAGAATTGAATAAAAGAAAATTTGTGTTCATTAAAATTTAATACAATATTTGATTAAATATTAAATTATTAAAACAAAAAGATAAACAATATGTCTTTCCAATTGTTTTTTAAGGTATCTCAGTTAAAGTAGGATTTGCAAACCGAGACTGGAGTTCTCTCGAGCATTTCATTCGTATCTGTGAAGCGAGAAGGAAGAGTAGATTTATTTAAAAAGCAATATAAAAGAAAATTGATTTGTATCTACAAAAACCAGATTTAATTGTAAACATTAAAAATAGGAAAGTTATAAATAAAAATTGAATTGAATAAAAGAAAATTTGTGTTGATTCAAATTTAATACAATATTTGATTAAATATTAAACTATGGAAACAAAAAGATTTAAAAATATGTCTGTCCAATTGTTATTTAAGATATTTCAGTTAAAGTAGGATTTGCAAACCGAGACTGGAGTTCTTGAGCCTTTGATTAGTATCTGTGAAGCGAGAAGGAAGAGTAGTCGAGGTGGAACGTTATCCCACTCGCGTTTCTATCTATCCACAATAATGTCCATAATAAATATAATTTTTCGATGACAAATATTTCAACAAGATAGACATTAGTCAGCACATTCAATGGCCATGAAGTATGTCAAGGGGCCGTGTACATTTAATACCACAACATATACTCTGACTATACTGATTTAATGCTACCGAGAAATGGTAAATTCGCGATTGTGGAAAGTTTGTTCTCGAATGGTCGTGGGTTCGTCTATTGATAGTTAGTAAATTAAGTATCAAGTGTGTGCCAGTGTGTGTGTGTGTGTGTGTGTGTGTGTGTGTGTGTGTGTGTGTGTGTGTGAACACTCGTGTGTGTTTGTAGGTAGGACATTGTGGGTGATCTCATCACGGTACGATAATATAAGCGGTAACAAGAAAATCTTTATTTCGATACTTTGATCATATAACGGTAGATGAGATCGGTTGCCGATCATATAGCAGGTGAATCTAAGATCTTGCGACTCGCACAGTATCACGCGGGTTTTAATATGATAATGAATTAGTCATCGGTGCCTCTCGGCTCAATATACTAATTCGATTTTTACTATGGAACCGAACTCTGTCGTTCCTTCCGATCGTTCACACACAAAACAATTTGTATCTACAAAAATAGAAAACTGATTGTAAACATTGAAAATAAGAAAATTATAAATATAAATTGAATTGAATAAAAGAAAATTTGTGTTCATTAAAATTTAATACAATATTTGATTGAATATTAAATTATAAAACAAAAAGGTAAAAAATATGTACGTCCAATTGTTTTTTAAGGTATCTCAGTTAAAGTAGGATTTGCAAACCAAAACTGGAGTTTTCTCGAGCCTTTTGTTAGTATTTGTCAAGTGAGAAGGAAGAGTAGATGAGGTGGAACGATATCCTACTCGCGTTTGCTGGATAATCCTTCATCGAATCACCATTTATTTAAAATGCACTACAAAAGAAAAACAATTTGTATCTACAAAAATAGAAAACTGATTGTAAACATTGAAAATAAGAAAATTATAAATAAAAATTGAATTGAATAAAAGAAAATTTGTGTTGATTCAAATTTAATACAATATTTGATTAAATATTAAACTATTGAAACAAAAAGATAAAAAAATATGTCTGTCCAATTGTTATTTAAGATATTTCAGTTAAAGTAGGATTTGCAAACCGAGACTGGAGTTCTTGAGCCTTTGATTAGTATCTGTGAAGCGAGAAGGAAGAGTAGTCGAGGTGGAACGATATCCCACTCGCGTTGGCAGGGTTTCGTGCTCTGGATTGTAGTTAGAGGTACGAAGGGGTGTAAAGGGGTCGTAAGAAGGGAGGAGAGGAGAAAGGAGTTTGAAATTACGTACCTGAGTGTAATGGCCCGTGGTCCTGCTGTAGCCGGTTTGATAGTGTTGTACCTCGTTGAACCAGCCGGAAATTTGTCGTCGCCAATTGGGTTCGGAGTCGTAGGGCCCTGGGGGCCTCGTCGTCCACGTTCGAGCGATGTTCTGTCCTACCGAGAATCTACCTAAAGGTGCCAGACCGAGGCAATTCAGAATTAGAGTAGTTAAGTTAGTATTGGCACACTCCACCAATCACTCCTCACGTCTCCGTAAACTTGATGCTGTGCATTTATTTATAAAGAATTTGCGGCAATTGGTTGGTATACTTGGCTTTTATTTTTTTTTAGCAATATTTATCTTGAGCTTATCTTCTACATCGGTGTAAATTATTCGAAATCCGCTTCAAAGTAATTGGACATTGTTATTCATTTTTCGATATTATTTTTAATCATTTGACACTGATCCAAGTATTGATAAATAATTTAAACTTGAGCCATTAAATTTTATAGAAGTATAAAAGTTAAACGAGTTTTACCATTAAAACGAAAGATTTTCTTTTCATACTTGTCAGATTTTAATTTACGAGAAAAAGAAGAACCGATAAAAATGTAACGCCTCGGGCGAAGAATCACTCAGGCAACGAGGTCATGCTTCGTCGAGGGTTCATCGAGTAGTACGAATAAGACAAAAAGAGAGAGGGGGGGGGGGGGGGGGGGGGGGGTTAGAGAATAAGAGAGATCCAGAGAGGAAAAAGAGACGAAAGTGAGGGATGAAACACTTCGATCAAACCGCAGCGAGAGCGGGTGAGAAGGTTAAGAGTCGAGGAGAACCCGGGACTAAAGCAAACGAGCAGTGACGTAATTGCGGTTTCGAGGCGCACGACAACGATAAAAAGAACAATGAGAATCCGATGGTTTCGTGTCTATCGGTGTTAAAACGAGCAACGTGAATAAAAGCCGAGAACACAGCTCATTTTGTATCTTAATCGCTTTGCTCGAATTAATTAACAGGACGAGAAGTGATTGGAAATTGACACTAACATTACGTAACGTTATACGATACAAATTTCTCTTTGTCTCGTTCGCTCCACCGACATTGCCAATGTCGCTGTATCTATCACTCGCACTAATAACGATTCGGTATATAGCACGTCACATTAAGGATTCTAGGTTTGTACGATCTAATAAAAATTACTATTTTATGTCACCATTTTTGAGTAAATTAAAAAATTGTTAACATTTAAAAATCTTATTTCGATTTCATTACAATTTAATCAATTACGTTGTGATATTGCCATAAGCATTTTCTTTGTTTTTTTTTTCATCAACTTACGGACATTCCTCGAAGTGTCGTGATTCACGGCGCAACTGCTGGCCCATCTCTGAGCAGCTGCAGCGAGCTCATCGTCCCACACCTGAAAGGATCAAGTAGTAAGGATAAGCTTTAGAGCAGACAAACATAAAATATCCTATTGATGCTGCCGTCACGCGTTCGTCCTTTCCGTCGATCCGCTTTCTCTCGCACTCATTGAGTTTCAATGTAGATTACACGGTAATCCATTAACGCTTTTTTAAGCTTAACCGAATGTTCTATTCTAGAAAATCCCTTTGGAAACCTGCTCTACTTCTCTATTTTTATTGTTCAACCTTCAATCGGCTTTTATAGATTAGAATCCATTATCTCCAGTGCTTAATCGCATGAAGTAACTCTGCATCTACCTATTTCCAATGGGTTGAACATTTTTTTCAATCAATTTTAGTTCAAGAGATTTTATTTCATTATCCCTTTTCGTCCTAGATATTTCAGCAAAACAATATTATAGGATGTTCAACATTTTATAAATATATCACGTTAATCCAAAATCATAAAAAAATGTTGAGAATATCGGCTTAAATAATGAAAAATTATTATGTTGAATTGTTGTGTATGGGAGAGAGGGAAAATAGATAAAAGTTCAAATTTACAATAACACCCAGAGTCCACGAAAGGAAAACCTTTTAATGATGACAAATTTTACATAAAACAAATCCTCTCGTTCCAAATATTATTGTTAAATCAAACTTCATCTCTTTTTCAATTGTAGCACTTGAAATATGTGACCAATTTCTTTTCGTCTGTTTTTTTTTTTTATTACAATCACGGCAGAATCAGAATTAATTCGTGAGCTCCGGATGTTATTACAGATTGAACTTTCATCTATTTTTTCCCTCTTTTTCAGATTTCCTCTCAAATTGCCATTAAAAAAAAAATATATATATATATATCAATGTCAAGAGTACAGTTTTGGGGTGTTGCAACAGCACAATGCATTACAAAGTTGGAAACCCGATCGGGAACCAAGAGTGACCGTGGTTCATGCTGGTGAACTCGATTACCAACTTGATTCTCCGTGAGTTTTCGGAATCGACAGCAAAATTGCCTTCCTTGCCCATTTTGTCCTCGCTGTACAAATTCGTTGCCCCCTTCATGTATTTATGTCGTACATCACCGTAGAATATATCGCCTGACCACTGTGCGGGTATCCAATCGAACACGTTTCACGTGGACGCGGGACATTTGACGTACGTCGTGAGCAGGTGCGAAAGTCATACACCATAGTTCCGCAACTCTATCATTTTTTAATCCACAGTACGTATTGGTAAAAGAATATGATATCGTAGAAATGAAACATTCTCAATTGCCGTTACTATTATTATTTATTTAATATTAATATTATTGTTATTAGTATTGTCATTTTTCTTTTCTTACCAGTTCCATCATATTTGCGGCACCAGGTTGTCCATTTATTTGGCCAAGTGCCACCAATTGTCGTAGGCGGTTATGCTCGTCAAGGATAGTTTGTTTTTCTTGGCATGTAACTCTGGGTGGTCCTGTGGAAAACAATGCGTCTTTCGTCAATACCGTTACTTGGTTTTAAAAATTACGATATATGTTGCATAGGTGGCCGTTTTAATTATTCATACATATTTGGCCGATACATAGCCACATACTCCAAAAAAACTACTGAATTTAAAAATTACATTTAACATACATTTTTTGTTCGGATCGGGTGTGATGAGATAAAGTAATACACTTAATGACTCGCAGAATATTATGAGTTACTGGATCATTGAGTCTTCTTTTACAACGATTGACGAGAGTCTTGAAGTCGTAATTACCAATAAATGTGTGCAGTGTATAAATTACAATCGATCGTGCTGTCATAAGACTAATGAGCCACTCGGAATACGCACGAAAATGTTGTAAAAAAAACGGCACTCGATACCAATATAACGTTTAACAAAGCCCAATCATTGAGAAACGTCGGTGGCTTTTATCGACGGAGTCATTTGCATTCGAATGATCAGCAACGCTTCAACAGAATATTTATAAGACGTTGCAATTTTTAAGTCTGGCATAACTTACTCAACGACTAATAGAACAACAGCATCCTGTTTTGGGAGCGCTGAAGCTTTTTTTATGCTAGCACACGGTATGAGACCTTCAGTATCGCGATTGGACATTTTTGACGCATTAATATTTGCAGAAAGTGACAAAAAAAAAACAAATAAACTCGTCGTACACTATCAACGAGTTAAATCATCTGGGTGCCTTCGAATTTACATTTTGCTTGTTTTTACGTTGATGTAGAAATTGCATTTAAATATTATTTTTCAACGATGTTGTTCGACCATGAAATAATAATAACAACAATAATACATTTTCTTTTCCGTGAAAGCAATAAATCTTCTGGTGTCTGTCTATAGGCCGCGGACACATCAACGTCTCTGTTCATCCGGCGATCTTAAAAAACATTTTGTGGTAATCATACACGGAGGATCCGTCACTAGATGGATAAAACCTCTGGCTAACACGCTGGACGATGCATTCTGCGATGAAATTCGAAGGCGTTAATTTCTCTTCGTCTTTTATTAATCGTAGTACATTGTATATATCCCGATTCACCATTCTTCGTCTGACATTCTGGTACCAAATTTTCCCACAAGGAAATCGTTAGTATTCGCACGGGTGTACTTTTAACCTCTTGAAAACCCGTTTTATAAGTAAAATTGCGCATTTTAGTCTTTCACGGAATAAAAATAAAATGATATTTTTTATCCTGAATATTCATGTCATTTATACCGATAAATTAATTTTTGTTGAATCATTGTTTGAAAATCATAAAATTTAAAATTTTCCATTCGTTCAGTGCATTTTTTTCCGAAAATTCATCCACGATGAAGTAATCTATACATGCTGTACAAATGACAGCTACATTGTTAAAAATCTAGGGTGTTAAAGTCAATTGGTGTAAAATTTTGACCAGGTTTGACCTATTTCGTGTTAATTTAAACAATTTTCACAGTGTTAAATTCACACAAGGGATTCTGTCATAATCATTGAGTCCGATCTAAAAATTTACAACATCTATATGTTTCGAATGAGTAGATAAAAATCAATAAATTATCAGTAATTAATAGAGAATTATATCACGAATATAATCTAAAAATGTAATTGAATTTTATTCACCTATTTTCAAGTAAATCGCGTTAAAACTTTTAAGGTTATAATGCAAATCGGACATGGCCCTTGACACCAGTCGTTAGTGTCGATTCGTATAAACACCGTGCGAAGGTTAATTTTAACACCGTATTTTTAAAAGTGTACCGCCGATAGTTTTCTCGTTATGAATTTATGAATATTTGTATTTTTTTAAAGACATCATGGTAGGCCGAGAAAATAATGTCGAAAATATAATCTTGTCAATCATGGATGTATAAAATAAAGTTTCTTGGTAGATTTTCGAGGTTGAAGTTGTAGACATTATGGCCTATCACTATAAACAATGAGATTTGAGAATGGCAAATGATTCGAAAATTTGGTCTCCGATAGCAATGTATCAAAGGATGATGAATCGAAATATATATCTACAATCGATTAGGTATCACATCTTGCTTCACAAGATAGTAATTTTATTTCAATAACAACGACAACAACAATAACAATACTGCGGTTGTTTTTTTTCGATTTCGTATTGGAGGCCCAAAATTGGTGATATTAATTATTGTTCATCAATTGATTAAACATTTACGGATTAAAATATTATTACGAATGTTTCTATCTAATAATTTAGTCAGGTCGTGATTTTATTACGGGACGAGAAGGACATTTGAGCAAATGCCGCTTTGTTTTATCCATGAATATACGGTGATGCACAAATATGCCTCGTATTTCGAGAAACAATTGATTCATCATTTAGTCTCTCGAGTGAAGGATAAAAATCTTAAGATGGCAGACTCGTCAAGAATAATGTATTCTCTTTAAAGGATTATGCGTCTACTTGCTGCACCGTGTGCTGTTATGGTTATCGTATGAATGGAAATGAGAGAACGAAGCAAGTAGTAGTGGCAGACGGCGCGGCGTGCTGCATCATCGGGTCCAACGACTCTTGTTCGCAAATTAATTATTAATTTAAATCCTCGTTTGGAGGCCAAGTTCGAGACTTTGCTTTCTCTTTGGTCGATCCCAGCCCGTTACATTGCCACGCGGATGCTCTTAGCATACGAGACGAAGACCACAAACCGATTAGTCACGTGATTTACGATGGTATACTTTATTTATTTATCCATTTTCATTGATTTATTATTAAATTTTGGGGTTTGCTTGTATTTTGAGCAAATTTATAACATTACCATTCGTTTTTTTATCAATAAACAAGACTATCGATGTATCGTGTTAAGATTATAATCTCGTGGTATAATACGAGATAATATATCTCGTAATACAATAATGTTAAATTGTCAAGTTGTAATGTGGCCGAAATATTTTTTGGAATTAAATCGTGGTAGCGTTGTTGTTGATAAAAAAAATCGTTGAGTTATAAATGCACCGTATTTTAGAATTCTTAATTACGCTAATATCAGATTGGAACGGACATCCTTGCAGTATTCTAGGTTGTAAAGTTATATTCTCAATATTATTTCAAATTTTTGTCTTGTTATGACTGGGGATAGACGCAGTGTTTAATTTAATGTTATATTTCATATTTACATCGTTCATCGATTAAATAAACACTTTTAATCAATGATAATTAATTTATTAAGACATACAATATTAAACAAAAAGTTTATTTTATATTGTTTATAAACGATTTTTACTTCCATTTAAAAAATATTTTTTACTAAAATTGTCATCTTTTTAAAGAAAGTATTTATGCATGAGCCTGTATATTGAATTAAATATACTGGTTTATGCACAAATAAATACTTAAAAGCAGATTAATCACGATCATCGACTATCCGTTGTGTCAATCAATAAATTGGTCGAATTTATCAACATTTTGATAACTCCAATCGATGATCGGTAATCCCAACTAATATTTCTTCACCGTGTATCAATAAAATAATTGTTGAATTTATTTAACGTATCATAATATAATTATTTAAACTTTTTTCTTTAATGGTAGATCAACAAATATGTTACAGGTGCCATCCGCAGTGATTATAAAATGCAAATTCATTCCAACAATGACCCACGCGAGTTTCAGGGGCAACTTCATGCGGAAGCAGATCGTCAGTACCGACGGAAATATGTGTGTCACGCGCGTGCGAGAGTAGATAAAAACGTGAAGGAAACCGCAGCAGTGCCAGTGACTTATTTGCGGTATAAGCTCTGTGCAAAATTAACAAATTTACCTTGGAACTAAGGTAAACCAAGGTCTGGATTATACACCACGAAGTCATTTTGTACACTTTTCCGAACCCCCAGACATTCCGAGTGTCCGTGCTCGCGAATATATGCTAATGGGGCTATGATGCACACCTTGAACGCTGGGACGGGACGTTGCAAAATCTTTAGCGAATCCCCGCCGCGAGCGGATCGCACTCGTAAATCACCACTTAATCTCGCATTCATTCGAGAATCGGATACCGGTGAGTCTGGTTTTCACTGGTCGAAGAAATAACTGAGAAATTAAGGGTAAATAATTTGCAATGCAAATCGTATCGGATGCAGTTTACTTTTATTGTTAAGTTTTCAGATGAGTTTTATATTTTTAGCATCAAAAAGGTTGCAGTGGAATTTCTATAATTATCTACAACTTCTTTCAACTACCGCGAGATTAGCATTTGTATACTTGTATCATATCAATTAGGATTAATTAAAGATTAATCGGAAATTAAAATGAAAAAAAAAAAAACGACAATTCGTGATTCGCTTTTTTAAATGAATGTAACATTATTCGAATTTAATTTGTGTCGAATCGAGGTTAATTAATTCGAGGATATACAATAAGTTGCTCTTGGATTTAAGGATTTGTCTTGTACAATTTTTCATTTTCGATTAATAAAGAATTTTAATGAATGGCACTCGAGAGAAATATTTAACGATTTTTCAAAAATAAATTTAATAGATTTCGCTCACAATTGGTACTTTATCGTATCCAAGCAATTTATCTATTACAATAGATGACCAAACTCGCATTGTACAATGCAACAATCTGACGTAATATTGACCTCAAAATAATATTGAATTTTTTCTCTCCCTACAATGTACAAAAGAGTGCGAACAATCAATCAGTGCCGTTCCATTAACTCGTCGAGTCAGTCGAGCGTTACTTTCCCACGAAATGATTAGCCTCGTTGCGTTAAAAGCAAACGTTCGACTAACTCATTCGTTCAATGTTCGTTGCATTGCGTGTGTGACGTTGTGTGTCATTCCAGACACAAATAACGACCCAGCGAACAGAGAGCAAGTAGCAAAGAGCAAAAAGTATGACAGGAGCCGTGCCTATTTCATTTCCTGTTGCATTTGCCCAAAGAAGAAAATATCTATCAAACGGTAGTCAAAGCAATTTTATTAGCACTTTACCGAATCATTAATTGTATAGAATTTAATAATAAATAATTCCAACATTCAACAATTTTTATCAAATTTACAAAACCTTGTTTTAATAGTTTGCCTAATAATTTTATCTCGATAGAATTGAGTTATCGTATTTAAAAAATTGATTTATAAATCATAAGTCATTCATTAATAAAATTATATTATTAGTTTAACGAAAAATAACATTGCTTTTAGTGCAAATTAATTGGTGTTGGTAGCTGTCGTGTAATACAGTGTTCAGGTGCCGACTAAACTTTCACCAAGCACTGTTTCCTACTCGAGTACAACCATGTACAACACTACAGTGGCTGTTACGTTCATTCATTCATTCGGTGGAACGCGTTTGAGCTTGGGCTCTATCAATGGCAAGAGGCCAGTCGATGAATAGAACGAGCACTGTGGTCGAGTCGAGTACTATGTGAAGCAGTACTATGCGTAGTGTTACCTATATACATACGGACGGTAGCACGTTGCAACTCGACCGATGATTTATCGGCTGAGTGGGCGGCACGACGTATCTATGATTGTTATACATGTAACACCATCAATTCTACTACAGTGATTTCATCCAGATTAATCTGAGGAAACGAGAAAAATAAACCGACAGTCTTTTTTACTTTGTTATCAAGATTTTTTTGCTATTATCTTAGCATGAGGAGCAGATGGGTTACTTGGCAGATGAAATGTCAATGGAATCTACAACTAATATAGTTGGAATACTGATTTTGGGTAATTGTCCTTTCCTTGAAAATCAGTTAGATTCCGTTGAAACTTGGAATGATATTAATCACTATTTGATTGACTGCGTTGATGACACTCAAGGCGCAGCTCGATGTCCGTGTAACTTAGTTGCGTTCAGTGAAATAAAAACGTAAAGTTTTGATTGATTCCGAATATAGGAAACTTTGTTTTGTTTTTTTTTTTCAAATATTTTTGCGTTAAAAGTGGCGTTTTTTTATTTAAAAAAATATATTTAGCAAAAAATATAACAACAGCAGAAATCATGATTTGATAAAATGAAAAATGATAAAATAAAAAAATTCGTTTCTTCTATTCGGCGCTATACGCACTGAATTGCTGGAGAAATTATTTATTGAAATATAAGCCGTAAATAGTAAACCGTAAAGTACAGATGGTAGGTGTCGTATCGAGTGGAACTTGAACTTGAAAACACGTTTACTGAAAATTAAAAGAGACAAAAGTGCTAGGAGATGTGGGATGGGTCGCGTCATTATTTTGAGGTACTTTGTTCCAGAGGAACAATCCATTTTCCTGTTCCGGGAAGTGTGGGACCTGAGAGCTACTCAGTAAGATGGTGAATGAGCGACGGAGCTTGAACAGCGAGAAAGGGACAGTGGGGGGTGTACGAGGTCAAGAGGATTTCGAGGGTATCCTGTAACCAGGACCCCAGGGCGCGACTTTACCTTGACGTGCCGCCTCTGCATTCTCTCGCTATGATGCTATTTCTAGTTCGCTTTTCCACCATTTCACTTTGTTTAACTTCGACTCAACGACTTTTTTGTCTTTAACATATAATTTCATTTTCATATTAAATAAGATAAAATAAAATAATTAATTAAATTTATCTTTTTTTTTTACATTTTTTCCTAAATGAACGTTAACATTATTTAATTTTCTTGATATTTACTACGATGAGGCGAGCAATTATCTCGCCTATCCTGATTATATTTAGTAATTTATTTAAAAAGATAATAATTTATTTAGTTTATAACATTTGGTTATAATCATTGATAAAATTGAAGTGCGTGCGTATTAAAAACATGTAATTTAATTGATTAATCGATAAATCGATTTAAGATTATTGCAACGTTATCTTAAAGTCTCACGACATTGTATTTCTGATCCCGTGAGCCAAGCTGGAAAGTCGCGCGGCGAGAGACGACCAGGTGGTCCATGCGATCGAGTTTAAAAGAAGATAGAAGGAGGTAGAAAAAACGAGTTTTTCAGTCTGTGGTCGTTTTTCCGGTTTTGCGGGAGTCCTCATAATTGGCCAAACAGTTATACAAGCTGTACGAAAAGTAGCATCAGGCAGTCTCGTTTCTTCACAGTAGTATCGACGAACGTATTTATCTATAGATACTACTACGATACATACAAGCATACAACCCACTAACTAGTTGTGGAGTCATCGGCAAACTATCGTAGTTCTTACTACTTTTACGAGTCACGGGTATCACATAAAAACGAGATTATTCAGAGAGATAGGTAAATCGTAAATTAATTGATCTGCAGATGTGCTGAAACAGGAAAGAAAAAGAATAGCGTATTCGAAAAAAAATTGTTTTATGTTTTTCTCGAGCCTGGATCTTAATCGTAACTCTTTTATCTTTTTCTTGCTTTTTTAGAAAGAGTCTAGATAATTGAAAGACGAATGATAAAAAACTCAAATTATTTTTCATTTCGTCTCCGATGATCTTGAACTTGATTCATCTAAATGATCGATTAATAAAATTGGGATAATTTAAAACGAGAAAGAAGATGATTCAATTAACAAATAAGTTTTCTTCTATTTATCTACATTCGATATAGCACGTTAAACCTTATTCGTGATTAACGTTTTTTTTTTAATTAACATTATTTATTTATTTAATATTTGCTGGTAGTATACTTACGAAGAATTGTTTTTCCAAAACAGGCGGAAGATCTCGCGACGAAAAAACACAAAATCCATAGAACTGTCAGGGAGAGAAACCAGCTCCACTTCCTGTTGCTTGTACGAAACTTCATATTTGTTTGTTTTTTTAATGAAGTTTATTTCACGTATTTAATAACAAAAGTATTTGGCACTGAAGCTAATTGAATGACTTTCTGGTTAAATAAACAAATTCATTTTTAGTGCGAAGAAGATATATGCGAATCAAAGAGATCAGTGAGGATTAGGAAAAATCGTACAAAAAATGAAGGAGGTTGGAGCACATCGCTTTAGTCAAATTTAGTGCTTTTTATATTACAAATGATTTTTATAAATTTTCGTGATTTATATAGTCATGCAAGTGAAATGAAAATCAACAATTTATGCTATTTCCGAAAGAGCGTCTTTTCATCCTATTTTTTAAACTAAATAAACGATAATATTGATCTGAATATGATGAATGATACGTTATTTTGTTTATCAAAAGATGCTTTATCGATTCTACGTCCTATATTTTTGACAGTTATACAAAAATAACAACGATTTGTTTGCCAAACGTCGGATAAACAAAATCATCATAGACTTCATAAAGCATCTGCAAATAAACAAAATTCATAAAATGTGAATGTATTTATTTATTAAGAACATATGCTGCTGCACCCTTCGGAGCAATCAATTAAGCCGCAAAAATTGGCAGAAACATTTTTAAAAATTATGCACTGATTTGACTGAAAAGAAGTGCATCCTCCTTAATATCTGAGTTTAACGTTATGTAGCGTTGACAAAGAAACTTTTTATTCCTCACAACGAATGGACCTGGAACGGCGAGTAGTGTCCAACCTGCTCGATTCGAACTAATACTCGGTCACGCCTGTCTCCCATGGCTTTATATATTCCCGGGGCTGTATCACACGCACACTATCAACGAGTCAATCAAGCCTACGGTGTGCGCGCGAGCGTTCAAAAGAGCGCTCTCGCCTCCCACCCCCCGCCGTGCACGGACTCAACTCGATGTCAAGGCGAAATTATTTTTGCTCAAACTCACGCCACCATCTTCTTCGCGACTCTTTATCTAAATAATTCAATTGGTTCTATTGATACAATTATATTATTTAATTCTAATTTGTTGAAAGCTCGAAATTTCGAAGGTGATGTTTATCTGATAACAATAGCGTAGCTAAAAAAAAATCGAAAAAATCAGGCAATCGTTTAACATTGTTCATTTTTTTTTCAAGCCTTGTTAATAAACATTGTCAATCACAATAATAAATTAGTATACATCGAGCAACATTTTTCACTCGTAACGCTAGTGTCGTTAAAAAAAACTGTTGTTAAGGGGGGAAAAGGGTCTGAAAAAAAAAAGCATATTTTTGTGATTTTTTTTTCAGAGTACCTTATTAGTTAATATTTTTTAAATTTGATACATTATTAACCCCTTGCACTACGCTGAAATTCGGAACAAGCCGTGCCTAACTTCAGACGTTCTTGTTTAGCCCGAGATTAAAACCACGAGTACGGCTCGTGATATTTATGTTTGGACCGAAATATCAATTACGAACCATACTCGTGATATTCACGTTTGACATAAAATTAAACAACGAGCCTGACTCGTGATATTCAAGTTTGGCCTAAAATTTTCATCACGAGTCAGGCTCGTGAAAATAGTGCAAGGGATTAAGCATTATTCTAAGAATATTCTGCTAAATTTTCATTAAAAAATATTGAAAAATAAGTCAGTGGTAGTGGTGAGAACCGAGTCACCTCAAAAAAAAGTTTGCATGCGGTAGTCAGGATAACTCATGATTGCTTCATCCGAAATGAAAAAACCAAAAAGATTTCTTTAGTACATAAGTTTATCTTGGATTTGAACGAAGGAATTAACAAAATATTCATTTTTTAATTTTTAGTAAAGGTGCAATCTGATTTTTGCCAAAAATTGCTCTTTATGTTCAATTAAAAAATAAGTTGTAATTGTAAAAAAAAAATCCTTTGTTCAGAACCGAGTATTTGGTATGTAAAAGAAGTGTGCAAAGTTTGAACGAAATCGGTCCAAACGTTTTCGAGAAATTTTGACTACCGATTTAAAAAAAAAGTTTTGAGAAAAACGCGATTAAAGTCTCATGACGGTTATGGGAGACCGAGCGCCCGGAGACTCAATTTTCTATAACTCGAAAAGTTTTGCTCCTAATCACTTTAAATTTTCTGACAATATTTTTTATAAGTTGTAGTATCAGAAAAAAAAAGAAAAAAAAACAATTTTCCGACCCTTTTCCCCCCTTAAGTCATTAGATTTTCAAATATTGATCGAAATTGCATGGGCGGACGGAAATGAAAACCGAAACTTTGACGATCTCATGTGTCTCATTTGTCTCAACGATCTCACGGTAAAACAGTTGTAACAATAAAAATAAAAATAATATAAATATAGAAAAATAAAAAAAATATTAAATGAAAAATGAAAAAAGGAGATAGTTCGAAATATACTGCAGCTACCAGATGGGGGGCAATGACCTCGTGGAAAGATTTCCCACGCGGCAGTGGTCGAGTTAACTCGGTCATCGAGGATGCAACGAGTGTATATGAGAGTCTCTCGTAATCCGTTCCTCCTTGTTCTCTACGTTCTTTCATAGGCAACTTCGTCCCTTTTGTCCCTCGAGATTATATTGCAAATTAAACAACAAGTAGCGATGGATCGCTGGATGAAGTATACGGTGGTTGAAGAGGGTCACGGAGCTGTGCGAAGGGTCGGAAGAAGTATCGAAGGACGCTACAGGTAGCGAACCCTCGATAATTTAATTATTTCATTATGGAAAAATAAAAAATAAAATAATCAATGAATTTGTAAAATCACGATTATCGACAGAGACAGACATCGTGATGTCGCAAAGATAAAAATTGACGAATCGCGTTGATTCACTGGATTAATTAATTTGAATAATTTTACGAGACGAGAACGAGGCTACGTTTTTATTAATTGATTACCGAATGAAAACAGAAAAAAAGCGAATGAGATGTAAGGATATATATTAATCGAATCAACAGGAACTGCGAAAATAGCAACCGCCATTGTTATTCTTTCTTGCGTACTTCATATTACACGAGTTTCGAACGTATTGTTGCGCTATTTCTACATGACAATGATGATGAAGAATGTGAAAATAATGTTAAAAAGTTGAAAATACTTATAAGATGATTACGGGACACTTCTGACCTGTGAGTAATTTATGAAAATCAATTTTGTAAATTATATCTGTTAAGACAAGTGCTTTTGAGAGGTGTTCTAGAGGTCATTAAATAAAAACGATAACTTTATAGATATTCTCACTGATTTGCGTTAAAACGATAAAAGATCTCTTGACAGTCTTCGGTATAGAATTTATATGGCTTGGAGAAACAGTTTAGGTCGATGTATTATCGAGTTTCGTTGTGTCCCCGGCGGAGATAAATAAGTGTGAAGTCGTAAAAGTGACTGTTTGTAAAAATCATACGGGCTACTATCTCTATATTATAAAAATATTCCACCGCCGCTGCGTAGGCGAATTCAGACTCTTGGGTCTCAGAGACCCTCCAGGCACTGATTATTCTAAGTCTCTTAATGATCCCCCCCCGGAATCCTCAGGCCAGATTACGAACAAGTATATAAAGTTCCTCACAATCAGATCCCCTACGGGTCGGATTATTCTTAAGAGATTATTCTAATCCCTCTAGGAGCTCCCCTAGGACCGGATTATTCTAAGTCCCCCAACGACCCTTTCCAGCCAAATAGGCCCGGATTATTCTAAGTTGCCATTGGAGCCCCGTACCCCTCTTGTAAGAACAGGGCGTTCTATGATAAGGTGTGGAGGGGGGTGGTGGGAGGTATCAAATGATAGGGATGCACAGAGAAGATTCAATGATAGATTTCGAGGTCGTGTAACGTCCAAGCCGCATGGAACTCTAGTACTTTTATAAATACCGTAAATACTATGTGCATGTGTCATGACACGACTAGACGTGACGTCTGTAATGCTCTACAGTCAAGTCACGTCCCCTAATTGAAGATAAAAATCTCTCATTTCGCTTCTATGAAGAAGAAAAATACGTCGTCAATACGTAAACATTAAGATTTTAGGTTTGCCTACGATAAACTCAGTCAACAACGTTAATATGAATTTAATTGCTTAACATTTGGTTTGAATACTGCGCCATGTGCGTTTACAAGCTGATAATCACTGTAATAGCGCACCTTATATTGGGAAAAATAAAATATTGGGAAAACTACGGCAACGATACTTGTATCTTAAACGTTTCACTGGGGTTTATAATTAAAAAAAAAATAAAGAGAAAGCTCTTGCTGCACCGAGATTGTACTTGCTTCTCATTGGAATTTTACTGAAAGTCAATGTTCAATGAGTTATCTAAGTTATTGTGTTATTTAACCGTGGAAAAATTGAGATTTCGCATTCTAGTTGATAAATTCTTTAGAGTCGTATTGTCAAGCGCTGAAATACCAATCGACTAACTATAATATAAATCCATGTGGGACATCGAGATCAACAACAAGAGAAATATGCATTTGCCTACATGATTAAAAAGTATATAATCATAGGAGCGAAAAAGCCATTAAAAATCACAGGTTTATTCTGACAATCCTATCGTCACATTCAAAGTGTGGAGTGCGATGTAGCGACAACAAAGTCCACGGTCAATGGAACGAAAAAGAAAGAGTATCATATTAATGCATAAAACAATATATAAACAACGTTATTTTGTTTACAATTGACAGTAACAACGACAATTGCGTATATCGATCAAATGGATAATAGGAATCTGTGACAAAATATATATTAAGCTTAAATAAAAATATGTTTTCAATCGTAACATGTAAAATAAAATTTAAAGAATTCAAATTGTACAGCTCGATAATTTTTTCCAGCCACAGTAACGGAAGCTGTGGCCGAGAATCCAGGAACTTCCATTCGGCATCGTGGTCAACAATCCGCATTAATTTGATGATGTTCCAACATCCAACCAGCAAATTCACGGCGCTGCGCATGGTCCCTTGGCTTGATTTCTTGCACCAATTGGACCTTGTGCGCGTGTAAATTCAGATCTTTTACCAAAATTCGTTGCATAGTGCTACTGGAAATGTTTAATTGTTGACCACGATGCCGAATTGAAGTTCCTGGATTCTCGGCCACAGATTCCGTTACTGTTGCTATATTTTCGAGTGACCGACAAGGACGACGACGAGCAATGATCTTCTGATCCATCAGCGTAAATTTGGTCTTAAATTTTGTAATTAAACGCCTCACTGTCGATTCATTTGGCGCATTATTGTGACCAAAAACTTGACGTAATTGGCGAAATGTTTTCGCAAAACTTTCACCATTTTTCTAATGTGTTTTTACAATAATTAAACGTTGTTGATTTGAATACTTCTCCATATTCTTAAATCGCGTGGTCTGTACGTGACAAATGTCAAAAAAAAAATCACCGTACAACTCGTATTAACAAAATGGCGGCAAATTAAAATCCTGCGCTCTTGCTGGGACACCCTTTATATATTTAGCTATCGAATGATGTTTTTTTTTATATTCAACAAGTATCGATCGTTTGTGAGTTAAATTAAGTTTGTCAATTAAATACAGGTTTTTCATCAATCGAGATAAAAGCAACTTCGTATCCCGAATATTTAATTACGTGATTGCATTGAACGTATATTAATAAGAAAACATTAAATAAAAAATTAAGGAATATAATTAAGCACGAATTTTTATCAACAACACCTCGTTTTAATAATTTTTCTATTTAGAAAATGTCCCGCAAATAACATCTCCAAATACAAATTTACCATAAAAATAATTTTAAAAATTATTTCTTTTTTAGCAGACGAATGCGAAACAGTGTTCAATTATTATTATTAATGTTACAACATATAAAACATGTATCTTGTACTATAATATTCATTTCTCTCCATTCGCTTTTTTTTTGTCTTCTCTTCATTTCTTATTTTCAATTCTATTTATACCCAGTCAACTGTGTTTATCACCACTGCATATATCGAATACATGGGCTGAATGATCTCGATCAATGGCCCATTAGCAAGAAGTTAAATGTATGTAAACGAGTCACATTTTTATGTATCACTATATGATATTATTAATGCGCGTTTACTACGACTACTACTATTTATTAAAATAAAAATGACAAAATAATAACTATGCGATTAATTTCTAAACAAGTTTATTTGTGAAGTTTCCTTCCTTAAAAATGTAGATTTTATCGAAACGTGACGTTCTTTCTTTTCTGTATTTATTATTTTTTTATTCGATTGTAGTTACACTGAAATTGCACCTCTTAGATGATCAACTACACTCGTATGTTTAATTTAAAAGAAAAGAAACATTGGTAAGTTGTTACTTTACTTACGTTTCTTACGAGCCCGGCACGTTGACGCGCACATGATTTTGTCGCTGATAATACGATGGTATATGTCAAATTCGAATACTGATTTCAACTTCTTTATCTCCACTTTTTTCAAATACAATCAGATTACGAAGAAGACTGTAATAATAGGCTTTGAGATAAAAGTAACTATTTTTTGATAATATCGTGTCATCAATTCATTAGGAGGAAGGAGATAAAATTTTTAAGAGTTTGAAAAGAAATTGGTCCAATTCATGTTTCACTTGTAATTTCCGGTCGGATAAATTCCGCAAATTAACAAAAATAACGCTATTTTTGATTCCTCATTGAAACTCCGTTTTCATGAAAAAAAAATGTATTCAAGATTTTTAGGTCAATATACACGAAACGGTACAATACGTCGACAAAAGTCGTTTAGAAAACAAATCTGTGACGCGCGCGCGCGCGCGTATGACCGTGTGCGTGCGTATGTGTATGCGTGGAGGGGGGGGGGGGGGATGTTCTTACATCACTTATACGTAAATAGCATTGCATTATTTTGAAGTATGATCATTTTGTTCTCACTTTACTTTCTTTTCGATATCTCCCACTCATAAGCCGCTGTGGTTGGTGAGGAGAGTAATGACGAATTGTAATTAGAAGGCGATACACGGTACAGAGTCTCGCATGAGCAGTAACCTCGAGCACTCTTCGTCCAGTCGTCTGTATACACAATTAATAAAATGTAAATGTACGTATCGTGGTATATTTCGCGTTAAAATTTACTTGGACGTCTCATCTTTTATACTTGAAATCTGCGATATTAAGAACTGGCGACATATCTCCAAAAGGGATTCTCGAACAACTGTTATAAGAAAGATGATTAATAATTACATATGTATACGTGTATCGATCATTCGCGCAAGATCTTCTGTAAAAGACGGAGATAGCTTTGAAAGCAAAGAGATACATTTGTAAAAATATAAAATATCAAAGACGACTATGATCTATCGATTACAATATGTTCATAAGTTTGAACATGAAAGCGGACTTGTGTGCATGAGATTAGTATATCATCGTCCGGTTTGTTAAAATCAATGACTCATTATACCTTATTCGTGCTTAGTTTTTTTGTTCAATTTTTAAATGAAAATGTTATTATTTAATTTTATCTCACTTAATTCTGTTTTATTCTTATAATTAAAGATATCTAGAAACGGCAAGTAGAAAATTGTCAATTTATTGTTATTGACGGGATGGAAATTCGTCGCGTTGTAAGTCGGCAACAGATCGGATAAGACGCGATATCCTGTGAGTGAGTCTTCGCTCTGTAATTTCCAAGTATATTCGAGCGATAAACTTTTGATGCCGCGCGAAGCGTTGAAAGTTTTCTCGAGAGTGTTGAACTTCCGTTCTCACCGCGCTCTGCCACCCCTTTCCTTTTTCCATCGTCAGCTCACCGACGTTTTGAGCAAAGCTCCCTTTCGAAAAGTTTTTCGAGGTATAGGATGTTACATACTTTACGTACTCGCGACGAATTAAGAGTCGATCCTGCCACCGCAAAAGCTTCAACTATCCACGTAACCGTGGCAGGAGCATCCGAATCTTTTTAAATATCACAAATTACATTAACAAGACATTTTTAAAAAATATTTTCCATCTTGAACAGAAGTTTTTTAAAAGTTTTAAACATTTAGGAGGAGTTCCATAATGTTCAATATTATTTTATATTTGTAAAAAAAAATGGAACTCCTCTTAAATTTTTAAATATTTGTACTTTTAATGAATTTTCCAATAATTTTCAAGGTTAGAATTATTCGAGAAGAGATCATAAATCGTAAATGTACAAACGAGGATGTATTTATATACGAGAGATCAATAATTTGTTGAGTTCGAAACGGTAGTCTTGTGACTGGCAGGATGAGCGATACTGTAACAGAAGCGGAGACAAGATAGGGACTTTATTCTTTGTGCACCAGTCTATTTCAGTCGTCGAGCCAGGTCGCAACTTGTTTTTCGGCCGCAGAACAATTCCACCGTCCCATCTCGTGCTCGTCTGACACCGACAGTCAACTGTCACTCTGTTTTTCTTCCCCCTAAAAAAAGAAACACACGGTGCATCCAGGAAATTCGTAAAACAAATCCTATTTGTCCTATTTTCTGGCGGACCTTGCATCCGGAAAGAGACAGGATTCTTCATTTTTTTTAAATTACAGTTTTATACGTTAGCGTATAAAGATTTACATTTCAAATGCCTCACTAAAAGTCGAAATATCATTTATGCTTCACATTTTTTCTGATATAAAAAAATGTTTAACGTACAGAAAAAGCACAATGAGAATGATTCTTTAAAATAAAAATATTTGAATCGAATGTAGCAGCAGATGTTTTTTGAATACGGATTACATCGCGCTATTCATGTAGCTTTATAAGCGTGCGTCATAGAGCTGGAAATCTACGAAACATATTTAGACTACTATTTTGGACTGGAGTACACCTTGGAGATCTGTGAACGAATGAATTAAATTCTCTTCAGTTTCTACGGCGTGTGTCCGTGAGAGAGAGAGAGAGAGAGAGAGAGAGAGAGAGAGAGAGAGAGAGAGAGAGAGAGAGAGAGAGAGGCAGCGAGGCGAACCTTGTGCGCATGCCGGAAATAACATTCGATCGATCCAGCTTCCGCCTAGCCGGCCGCGTGCTTCAGCTGAGCTACCGGTGCTGAACATTGTTCATACCTACCGTAGCGTACGACTCCCAACTCCAATTTTCAGCAATTTCGTCGAGGTGCTTCGTTCGAATTAGACCTTCTCTGTTTTTTCTGCGAACAATTGCAGCTCTCTGGGTAAAGAAAAAAAAAATATATATAAATGCCAGTGAGGAAGGGGGATGAAAATTTAATTATTTTTCTCTAATTCGAGACAAATGTTCATAAAATCCTCTTTAAAATCTACTCGGTCGATAAATCCTCTGATTAAATACATGTGTTTTCATTCTTTTATATATCTCACTTCATGGTATGGTATACATTATTTCTAAGCCTTAGTTAATTATGCGAGAGGAGTTGGCTTCTGTGGTAATGAGACTATTTACGACTGACAGTATTAATAACACAGCATTATACGCCTTAATTCTTATATTTTACATTCATTTTAAACAATCCGCGCCTATTACCGGTCTTTTATTAAAATATGCAAAGCACATCTCGGATCCAAGCACGTGATCGCTAGATTCAGATTTTAAAGCATGAGAATAAGATCCTAAGTTACGTACCTTATACTTATTTCCGTGAAAACGAATCCTTACACGTATCGGCTTTGATTAATCAATTAACGAAATAGATCAACCAAACAGAATCTACGAGTTTTAACCGAGAGCACCCAGATTTCGAGGCTAGAGCTCGTTATCAATAACGGCACAATGGTCATGATAGACTTGATTTCGAATCTTTTATCTTATAAACAATTATTTTCAACCATATATACTGTGACCGTTATTATATTTAACGCTAATATTTAAACTTATTGTCTATTACCGGTTTATCGTTACAAGATAGAAATTTGCGAAGCTGTACGTCTACGTTGGCGTAATTGATAACACGCAAGATTAGATGTATGGGTAATCCCGGTTTGGACTCCGGTTGTAGAGGAATTACAAAATTATTCAATTGGATTAAAAATTCATCGATTCAGCTTGATAGATAATTTTCATTAATTGACAAATAAAATTGATTCGATACATGTTTACGGGAAAGTTAGAGTTTTGCCCGAAACTTGGACTTTGCGTTCTCGCATTTTAACATCTGAATCTGACGATCACGGTCTCAGATCCGAGTTGTGCCTCTCAAATTTCCATTTTTTTATAATAAAAAACAAGTAATCGACACATCGTTTAAAATGAAATAGGTCGCTTGTCTAGAATAACTATGGTTTGAAATAAAATATCAATAATATTTCCAAATTTCGTATGTTGCTCATGTAATTAAAATAATTTTTATTTCCATTATCAAATAATTTATTTATTACATACGCATGATGTATGAATTTATTAATAATTAAACATTTTTTAACATTAATATCCGTAGTTGAAACATTATATAAAGAATTATACGGACTTACTTACGACATTTGCATAATTTTATTAATCGTTATAAGTTACGTAACGCTTAGTCATTAATTATAAATGACAAATTAGGTGCTTTCAGTTAGTCCGCAATCTTCAGCTGTGTTGCTTGGGCCTTTGAGTCTAAAGGATTTGAGGGATACCTTTGGTAAACCACCCTGTCGAGTTCAAGGCGTGAATGAACGATCGGGGAGTTTACATTCAGACGCAGACAGTAGATCTGGACGTTAGTGGTCAGCCTGGGTCTGACCAAACCCACGCTGATCACCTTCATTGCTCCCTTGTGAAGTCTTTGCTCGGTCAACGTCCAATTGCAAGCATGCAGCCTTCTATCGCGTACTCTGTATATATATTTCCTCAAAAACTAAACACGGATATACGACATCGATTAATTAAATTAAATGAAAATGATAAAAAACAGTCGATAATCAGTCTACAAATTCAAATAATTAGCATATTATTATTATGTAGAACAAGCTAATGGGAATTGATCGATATCTTGAGGTTCGATAGAACTCTTTTTACGACTTACATTTTTTTTCTGTATATTTAGAAGTAGAGAAACAAACAGAAAGATTGATATATAGTTTTGCTAAATTGACGACACACCTCTGTCTACTAA
The DNA here is from genome assembly GCA_963942595.1 of Cylloceria caligata. Lineage (NCBI taxonomy): Eukaryota > Metazoa > Arthropoda > Insecta > Hymenoptera > Ichneumonidae > Cylloceria > Cylloceria caligata. The sequence continues at coordinate 75,327,317 of OZ012704.1, forward strand.
ACAGATCCGATATAAGCGTATCACATTTTACCATCGGTCATGTTTCGAGTAGGCGGATACCAGGAATAGTAAATTACAATAATACATTACGGCAATCCAAGCTGCTGCTACTAAAAAAAAAAAAAAAATAATTCTATTCAGTGTCGATAGAAATACAATACCACGGGCTAGTGTAATCGACGCGTAACCTTGGTAAATTTCACGAGACTACTCGAGGTAAATTGTCGACAATTCCATGTAGCTCACTCGATCATAATCATAGACACTGAAGACCTAAGGCTATGGACGATGATTCTGGAGTGATAATATACTCCTCGCAATATTTTTCATCGATTTTTGTACCAAGACCATTATAGTCTAGAGTCGAGTCTCTCGTAAATTTGTTAAGTGTCGAAAGGCCATCGAGGTCGATCGAAATAAAATATGCAGCGTCGACAGCTGTCTTCTCTTTTCTTATATCTATAATATGACGTTTTTTTTTTTCAAGTGTGACAATCGAGGATTACAACGCTATTCAGGGTTATAAGACTGAAATTATTAATCGGTCAGTGGTAAATAACGTGGATCAGCCGAATAGAAATATTTAATACGAATTGCATATAGAAACAGTTGATATTTTGACGCAGTAAGCATTGTTCTTGAATCGTCTTAGAATTTTCTCAATATAAATAGATTAGTTCCAGTGAGACTGGTGAATGTGACGAGTATTAAAAATTCTTGAACAAACAAAGAATGCAAAGTAAACAAATGTATAATTCACGAAAGATGATGATCCGTAGAATAGGACTCTGGATTTTTGTTTATTATGAGAAATTCCCGTACTAGCCAACACGAGTATATATATTTAAAAAATGTTACGATGCAAATATTTCAGGAACTTTTGTAATTGGATTTAAGTTAGCGAGCTTTCTAATTGAGCACTTAGTATCACTCTGGAAGTAGTAAACAAATTCGTCGTGTGGTGAGACAGATGCAACTTTGAGTGTTTATCGGTACGAAAACGGGCGCAAGAAAGTTATTGTTCACGTAAAATGTCTCGTGTAATTCATGTATCTTTATTTAACTACATTAATGTTCTGTTACATAGCTTCAATTTTATACATATGTGATATATATAATATATATAATACATATATTTATATAATAATTACATACAACGTTAACATTCATAATATTTATGTATAACCTAACAACATTAAACGTAATATACGTCGCATCTCTCGTCGTTCGCAATTATTAAAGCAAGAGAGAAATAAAAAATATATATATATATATTTATATATATGAACATTCAATATATAAAAGCAATTAGAGCGAGGATGAGACGTGAGACCGTTCAGCATGACACAGAGTGTTCACTGACAATTTCTTATAAATATCGTTCGAGGACCGACAGTATTTATCTCTAAACATTTTATTATTTATATATTTCGTTCGAAAAAAAAAAAAAAAGAAAAAGAAAAACGACATTCAAACGATTGCGATAATTCAATTATTGTCAATCCTCTGTCGTCACCTCTCCATCACCTCGAATAATTAATTAAGCGTTGCCTCGTATCTCGTTGAAAAAGTCGTTCGTTTCAAATTTTCGTAAGTGGCGAAGTGTGACGAATGGGAGGATGAAAAATGATTAAAATAGAGGTATCGTGAGTGAAGGTGTGAAAATGACTCGTGAGACTCGATGATCCAGCAGTCGAGATTAGAAAATATCATTTAAACGGGATTTGTTAACGATGGCTACTAAGATTCATTGTTTTTTAAATATTTTAAAACGAGCATTCAATATGTTTGATAATAAAATTGTGATTATTTTATTGAACTCTAATCGCTCAGGGGGAGAGACCATTTGAATATATTTTCTTTATTTCTTTTCTTCAATTTTTTCGAGCATGGAATTGATATTATTATTAATTGACTAAGTATATTGTACCGTGGCGTGGGTGACGCTAGGAAGAGTATGGTCCCGATCGTTCGACATTTTTTAATTCATTGAATTTAAACGTTCAATATTTGCAATTATTCACAAATATATGATTTACAAATAATACATTTATCTTGCATGTACGATTGATTTTTATTTCAATTAATATTGATGTGACAAATACGTGTGCTGACTCGGCTGTGACCGATAAAGGTCCTTGGACCTACATTCGGTAAATTCATATCCAGGTCGACGAGATGTCGGGAGAAAGGAGACGGAGTAAGAATACGAAAGAAAGAGTTAAAGTAGCCCGATCACGTCGGTCGCAAAAGTAAAATATAAATTATCCAAGGGATGATCCATTCGTACACAGCGATAGTTCGTAGAATCGATAGGTCGAGTCCCTCACCTTATCTACGCGACGATCAAATACGATCGATAGATACCGACGCTGTCTCTCGTTTCTCATTTCCTCGTCCCCCTTTTCTATATATTTTTTTGTTTGTTAAGATAACGATGACCCGCGGGTCATTTCCGATGGAGTTAAAACAAAAACGTGCCATTTTTACACCACAAATTTATCCATGAAATGGATATGTCTCTTCGTATCTTTATTATTTCTTCAATAACCAATAAGATGAATTAACGAAATTTCATAAATATCCTAAACATGATATATTTAATAAAATTTACAAAATGCATCATCTTCATAATTTTCATAAATTTATTATCATAACGATTAGTTTTTAAAAAAATCTCTGATTTATCAAATGATATTTTATTTAGCCAAATCCGATTAACTTTGATATTTTCAATATAATTTTTTTCATTGTTACTGAGTCGGTTATTGATAAACGATTAGATTGTTTACAAACGATTTTATAACCTAATGGGATCACTTGTTTGTGTGTTTAAACTTGTTTAGCGATGTAGTCGACGGTTCATTGAATTGTCAAAATTGAATAATCGTCGCCGGGAATTGGATGGTGCGTGGAGGAACGGAGGGAACAGTTGAGCTCGTAGCGAACATTAGGAAGATGATGATAACGATGATGGGATGATGATAGGGAATGAATATATAGTAAATACAGCATGTGAGGATGCAAGCTCGATAGGAATACACGCCCGAATCGTATCGTCGTATTAATACCACTCTTACGCAGTATACATATACATATACATATACATATATATATAGTTATAAATACATGAATGTGTATACCACATACGTACATGTGTCACTATGCAATAATTGTATAGGTACATTATATAGTCGTAGAACATAGATTATTACGTAGTATGTACAGCTTAATCCTCTTCGTAATTTGCATTTTTTTTTCTCCGATCCTGCTTTGTGTCATATCTTATACAGATTCGGTACGATGTACATTAAAGGTTAAACGTCTACGAGCTACATTGACTTCGTACAGAAGGAGTCGTGAGGAACACTAGACACTGCGGTACTCCCATTATACATCGGCCCACGCGTCCTTATTTTTATTCGTTTTTGTTTCTCACTCTTGCTTATTATTAAATTGAAAAAAAATGATTAATTCGTCTATATCGAAGGACTATGATTGTTCTAACATTTTCTTTTTGGTAAAACAATAAAAAAAATCCATTCAACAACGTCAATATTAATTATAGTGTCATAATTTTTGAAATATATAATTTAATATGTTAAATTGTTTTTTTTATAAGTCTGTCGTTTATTAAAAAAAAATTTCGCCAATAGGAGGGATAGAATTTCAAAGAACGCGTGAATCTTCGACGTATTTGTCGTTGGTCGATTGGCCGTTGGGCGGGTGAGTGAGAGGATTGTGGCCGGGTACGTGGAGGGACTGTGGCTGGATGGAAGGGACATTTGGAGTCGAAAGTGCGTTTCGATAATTCGATCGCGCCCTCTTTCTACGTTCGTAATTTGTTTATCTTTTAATTATTATGTGTTGTGTGTGTGTGTGTGTGTGTGTGTGTGTGTGTGTGTGTGTGGTTTTCCTCGTTAATCACTAAACGCAGCCGCGTTTTAAACAGCCTTTATCGAACTACACGAAAATACAAAATTTATATAGAGATTTCTCCAATCGTCGACTCGTTTTTAAATGTCACACGTACGTCGTGCATGTGTCAGTGTACATATTTAGCATGTGTCAGTGTTGTTTATTTTTATTATGTATTTATTTTTGTATTCGGGGTGCCAAGTTCACAAGCTCGATGAGTTTAAGAATTGTATAAGAATACGAAAGATCGTCAACTGGTACCCTTCTCGTTTTTACTCCTTTTTCACATATATTCGTAAGATTTTTTTTTCTCTGAATTTTCTATGTATTTAACAGTCTATTGGATCAAATATTTATAATATTTGTCGTGAATCTATTTGAAATGTTTATTTTGCTTTCCGTTTTTATTAATTCTCTCTGTTTTATTGTTAGGTCAATTGTTCAAGTGCAAATAGGATTTCAGGTGACGATCGCGTGCCTTTTTCTTTTCGAATCGAGATGTTCGTTGCTTGTGTTATTTTAAATAACAATAAAATATATATTAATATCATTAAATATCACTCAATACATCGGTAAATGTTTTAAAATGTTATTGTTTCATATAATAATTTTGCAACGAGCATCCGAATCGTTGGAAATTCTACAAGCGAATAGCCGAGTGATTGTCCTTTAAGGATAGTTCCGGTAAGTGCGCAGGCGAGGGTGCATCGACGAAAAATGAGAAATGTTCTTGTTTTTATTTTGGACCACGATAAAATATCTCGATCCGATAAAATTTCGAATCGTAATTTTACTGACAAACATATTTAGAATGAAAAAAAAAAATAATGAAAAATAAATAAACACGAATGAAACGATCGAAGAACGTTATATAGAACGATCGTCAAAAATACAAAAATAATCTTTAGCGTGATTCGTTAGGGATAAACGAAGCGTTGAAAAAGTTTTTCAAGTGCTAGCTAACGACGCGTGACGATATACATGACATTAAACGAACACACCTCCGCGATGCTTCGGCAACGCGCACAACATTTCCTTCTCTACCTTTCGCTCTCTTTTTCTCACTCGAGGCACTAAAAATGTCGGTGCTGCATCGGCCGATTACTAAGAATTATACTATTTAACGATTAATGATATGTGATTCAGGGAAATTGCGTATTCGTGCGTGGTGTTATGGTATTAGTCGTGATGATCTATATATTCTTAATTTTTTAAAAAATCGTTTCACTTAACAGCTACTTTACGAGTTTCAATTGAAACAACCAAATTGTCATTTTTTTTAAAGCGACTAACGCTAGACGATGCCTCGATCCTTTTTCCTCTCTCTCTCTCTCTCCCTTATTTGGGACTTTTTACATTCGATATATCTTCGCTTCGTTGCACAAGCAACAATCAATTTTTAATCAAACTCTATCTCTATAATCTCGTCTTAAATAAAAAAAAAGAAATTATTTATAATATTTTCCTGTCACACGAATTTTTTTCACTTCTCGTCGATTGATCGACCAAACAGTATTATCGAGTAAAATAAATTACAGAGAGTGTCGAAATCGTAATTCGACCCTAATTACATTGTTAATTAGTACATTGATCAGCTATTCAATTTATGTATACGCGTGTATAATTACATTTATATATATATATATATATATATATTATTCATTTATATATATTTTTTTCATCTCCAATTAAACTTCGTTTTTATTAACTAGCTTCTCTAATTATCAATATGTATCGTGTATTTATAGGTGATATGTACCAAATGGAAGATTCACGTTGGACGCGTTTCGTGCGGTTCGTCGATATAATTTATTCTCGTTTTTCTTTACCCTTCATCGCTTGTTATTCATTCGTTAATCAACGAAAGCTTGTGACTCGTGGTAAAAGTTGTTAATTATTGTTATTATACTCTGCACAATGGGAATTATCATATTTAACGATCTGAATTGCGCTCTCATTGACCAATTACGAAAAAAGATGAACATCTATTTAAACAATTTTTTTTCTTCTCTTTATCGACTCCCTTATCTCGTCAGGGACGACGCGCCACGTCCCAGAAAAATTATCGTCACTTAAATATATATATTTTGTATTTTTTTTTTAATATATATTTTTTATTTTCTAATTCATTTTATGTATAATATTTAGGCGTCCGTTAAAAATATCTTGTCGTGGGCATCTGCGACCCGCAGCGATATATTCTAATATCTATTCTACACATCATGTAGAGAATGTATAACACAACTTGCACGGTGCCGCTTACCGACTAAATAATTTTTCTTTTAAAATTTCTGTTTCATCGTTATAACCTTTTTTCATTTTTTTTTTTGGAAACTTCTTTTAATTTTTTAAAATCCTTACTACGTTCTAAGTTATCGATTATCGTAGCGCCTGAGTCTCGCTCTTCTTCGTGTTCGTTTTTTCCATCAATATCCGTTTGATCAGCTTTTGATAATTTTTTTTCCATCTATCGTAATCTAGATTCTGATATCTACACTTAAAGATACGTCTTTAAGGGTTGATCGGGTTCAGCTCGACTTTGGCGGTCTTATTGGTTTTTTTGTTGATTTTTTTTCCAAGATGAAAATCGTTTTCTGACACTTGCGGTCCATCTTTTCGACACGGAGTTCAATTCGAGTCGGAACAACGAATTTGCATCACATTTCTGTTTCACCACGATTTTACGCTTCTAGCGCAATTTCTCAAATGTCTGCGCCCATCCTAACTTTTCGATATTTCTTTTCAATCGTTTTTTCTATCTTTTTCCTTAATTTTCTTCTTGTTTAACCTCTTGAACTTCGGATTGTTATTTTATATCCTCAGGGTCGTTTCAACGAGCGCGCGATGGCGAGACGTGCGGATGGGCAGTCGACGGTGGTCACTCCACAACCACCTAAGCAGTACACTTTATTCGTGCCTAGATGATCTCGGTGAATATCAGAACAGGAAGTATAAGAAGTATTAAGGAGCCACGAAGATCTTTTACTCCTGCAGAGACGCTTGACGCTATTGCACTGTTGCAAGTTTCTGGCACTGGATCTGTAACAATTAAAAATAGAGACATCATAATTGTGTCGATTGTCTAGAAAAAAAAAAAAAAAAAAAAAAAAAAAACAATTTTGGGAATAATTATAGCTGGAATGATTGTTCCGATAATAATGACGCTTCGGAACGATTGTTTCTAAATCGATTGTCGGACAAAAAATCAGGAAAAATGGAGAAACGTTCGTAACCTTATGAGGCAGCTACCATTTTTTAAGCTTGATCGGTAACGAAGACCATGACCACCGAATTATAATCGGAAAGCAAAGTTACAGCCATTTTATAGTATGTCAACTTCTTCGCTCAGAGTATAACTGAAAAAATTTTTTTTTTCTTATGATTTATTAGACGCTAAATCGATGTATTTTGTCTTACCGATCACAAGCTTGCGATTCATTCTACCGATCTTTATCAAATATCTACGAGTCCTGGCTATAAGTTCTTCCTGTAAAAAATTTGAGTTCGACTCAAGAAGTCTTCTTATGCGCTAAAAAACGTCCATATCGCATATATATTTTTTCTTTTAAATTAGACATCCGACGCCAGCATATTTCTCGATATATAAATGACGGTTGCAATGTCGAGGAGACTTCTTCCGACTAGAATGACAGCGGTAAATTGTAATTCATACTGTAATTCAGATATAAAGTTAACTAAAATTACATCGGAAGTTATTTTATCTTTTCTAGATTTATTTTCATATGAAAACTTTTTTAATTTAAACTCCTGTTTATTATAGTTTTTTACAGTTGGGAATTACAATTTTTTATTATTTTATACTTTCTGAATTTAGTTCAATGTGATTTTCATTTTTATAATTGCTATATATTTTTATAATTACTATATTTTAGAAAATTCAAACAGCAAAATAATTTTTAATAACTCTATTTTATTTAATCGCTCAATCGTTTTCGCGCTCTTGTATTTATAATAACAGTAACAAAAGCTATTATAAAAGTATAAAGTTGTAATCATTTTGAATAATTTATCTTTATTTTATCACTCAATCATTTTTGCACTTGTGCATTTTGAATTAAATCAACAAACGCAGTTAGAAAATTGTATTCGATTTTTATTAATTTCTAGTTATTAATAACATCTCTGATGTACAACAAACTTATTCAAATTTACATGTTGTTGAATAAAATATATATACAAATATTGACTGAATCCTCTTCCTCTCGCTCCACTATGACCGCTCTGAAGTTAGGTACAGATAAACGATTATCGTAGGAGTCTCGGCCATCTTGTGGCATTTCGATATATACAACCGTGCTTCTCATACATTTTTTAAAAAAAGCTTTTATCTTTCTGAAATCTCACCTAATATAGACAATCTAAGACAAAAATGAAGGTTACGATGCACAAAATCTGTGTAACCAATTCTGTTGAGACATCTTAAGCCAGTTCGGAGAACATCGGACGCATAGAAACTGCCGAATTCGCGCCATGCCGGTGAAACGCATCTCCCGTCGGGAGTAAAACGATTTGATCTGCGTGAAAAATTTCACTTCTATCGGTCGAGTATTTCTTGATATACAAGGGTTTCAATTTTTCGTGGTCTCAATACATTTGAATACATACGTACACCTACGCCCATCTATCTGAACATATTGTCTAGACCGAGTTTCTTGATATTTAGGAAGATTTTGAGTATTTTTACATTGAAACAATAAAAGTAAGAAAAATGTTTCATGAAAACAAAAATTATCTCAATGAGAAAGCAAAACATAATTAGATTTTATCGTCGTTTCACTTTCGTCAGGGTTATTTATAACTATGAATTGAATTAATATACGTTGATTATTTCGGAAAGGTTGAAAATGCTCGACAAACGTGTCGTGCTTAGGACGTAGATAGGATATACGTAGGAAGGAATAATAATAGACTGCGACAAAGGACCTCGTTACGGAGCCACTAGGGGAAAGCAAGTCCCAGCATTAATTAGGACGAGTTGTGTGTATGTGTATATATATATATATATATGTCGTATGCCCGAGTGAGCGACTACGATGGTCTCGTTATTTTTTTCCATCAAGTGACAGGGTTGCTGGTGCAGTTTGGCAGGGTCACCTCGTCAAACACTTTAAATTCTCGCTTTGATACTTCCGTAAGAAACTTTAATCAGTCTTAGAAGCTACAAGAAACATGTTCTTTGCATTATAAAAATCGATTTTTCTATATTATTTAAATAATACTTCTATCTTATTATAATAATATTCGTTATCGTTTGTATCTTTGGATGATTCTTTCGCACTTTGAAACTTCTACTTGAAAGTCGAACGGGATGTAAAAAATACAAAAAAAAAAACTTATTTTCTTATTTCAAAATCGATTCATATCGAACATATTTTGTGATCTTATGATATTTTTCATTATCCGTATGCTGGTTGAAAGTAATATTGAATTTCTTACGATTTTTTTATTACCGTCAATGATACCAAACATTAGTAAAGAAATCAAGATTAATATTTGCTCGAGAACCAGCTGCGTACTCGTAGTTCCGACGTATAAAATTGTGGAAGCCGACAGCGTCAGCAGAAAGCATAAAGGATATTTGGCAGGATAGACGCGGGAATAAAATGTGTGCACGAGAGAATCGAAAAGAAGAGAGACGGTTGGAATAGCTACTCGATGACCGATATGAGAGTGAATAATAAAGTCGAGCGTGGTGTACGCTCGGGATGATGCGTTCATCATCGATTCGGCGCTGTTTGCGGACGAAAGATGACAGCGCATATGACGAAAGTGGAAACTAAAGGAAAGTCCACTATATGATCTTTGAATAATTTATCTCGTAGATTCGACGGAGACAGATGCGATGGACGAAATTGGATTCCGTACGAGGTATCATTACGTTGACGACCGAACGACGTGGTACGTCTGCTCGAAAATTTCGGTTTATTATTTACAGATTAATTCTTTATATCACAAAATTATTTAAGTTTCGTATTACGGTTGTTCTAATGATACTGAGACGAATCTCAGAAAAGCTTCCCAAAAAGAAAATACTCGTGGTTATGAAAATTACGCACTACGACCATAATCCTACGTTACTCTTTGAAAAATGCGGTGTTACAAATGACACCGATTCAAAACAACGGCCCCAATAAAATTGACAATTCACTGCAAACGGTTTAGCAGATTCTAAATATTTTGATGAATCGCCTCCTCTCTTTAACAATGAAATAGTGTTTGTTATAATACTAGATTTTTCCCCATTCACTCAGCTGATTTTTTACAGACTTACTTTATGTATGTATGTATGTCACAATACTAAAAAAAATGTTATAGCAACGTTGACGTTTTTCCTGCTTGATTGGCTTGACTATCTTAAAAGACATTATTAAAAGACGACATCAATTGTATTTAAGTATAATCGAGGAAAATTAATGACGGACGTACCAGCAATTCCTTCTAATCGGGGTAAAAACTCGTTCCAGAATGCACAAGAAGTCGTGTGTGGTCCTCTACCGAGACCACGTTTTTCTGCGTTGAATATGTAGTACTGAGGTTCGTCTCTTGTATACGATGGCCAATCATCACCTTCCGTTGGTTTTCTGAAACATAGTACAAAAAAAAAACAACGATGTTACTTCCTGTTGTCTAAACAGCAGTGCATTAATGCACTAAAATGTTTTATTACAATTATTAACGGTGATTAATTATTTACACTGCCTCTGGTCAAGTCCTTTAGAGAAGTCGACGCGTTAAGTGGCAGAGAGTATGTTTGGAAAGTAAGGCAAACGTAAAGTGCACCTAGAGTGTAAGTTAAGTGCAGGTGAATGTGGTAGATGTTGGTCAGACTGTTAACTGTTAGAGTCGAGGATCGTTTGCCAGGCAGGAAGTCTGGGCGAGACCACAGGAAGAGCGATGGGTTATTTAGTTTAACCAACTGTTCCATTGAAACACGTAATATAGTGCGGTATTGCCTTGCACAGAGTATGGTCGTATATAACACGGTTGTATACCGTGGAGAATACGAAAGCAAGTTTCACCACTTGGGTGGCAGAAAATCCCAATGGGTAAGACACCTGACATGAATAGTTCTGTCAGGTAGCTTGATTATTGGCGAATAACTTCGAAACTTGATAAATATTCTTATTGTTTACTGCTCGTACAATTTTCATTAGCGACGACATCAATTTATAATGATTTAATCGATAAACCGATGGTCGATTAGTTGGCTACTTTCGAATAAAAAAATTAATCTACATCATTAATTCGGTTGAAATTGATTTTTTTTTCTATTATTTCTTGAAAAATTATTATAATTATTTCTTTTTAAATATTCAACTTGTAAATGTGATTGACAGCAACGATTCGGTTGATTCTTTGTTATTGATAATTATATTAATGATTTTTCATTTAAAGTAATTGATTATAGATTTATTTTTTATTCATTTTTAATGACAATCGATTAATTCGCTAAGAGATTCGCTGGAGAATTTATTGGAGAAAGAATGAAATACTTTGGAATGAAGACAACCTCGATTGCTGGAATGTTTAAAGAAGTTTGGCAAGCTTACACTCAAGAAATTAGAGCTCGTTAAAAATCCAGTTTTACAAAAACTGACGACTAACACGAGAAGACGAGTTAAACGAGGAAGACCCGAAGGAGATAGAACTGTAGAACGCTCTTCAGTTTTTTCTCTCTTCTGTGAAATACGAGATGTGGAGTGGGTTATCATATGGCACGTTCCATATGAGGTAGGTTAAGTGTATACTGCAGTGAGTTTCTTGAACACCTGGCAAAACATAAGCACATCCATGGCTACTTAGGCGTGGAATCCGAAACTTCGCGGATTCAGGATAGAAAGCAGAATCCCAGCGGAATAAGAGGGCATGAAAGAAATAAGGGAAGCAAGTGTAAGGGACGATCCGGAAGCTCCCTAACCACCGTAAGCGTCACAGCTATACGTCAAAGAAAGAAAGAGGAAGTAGATAGAATGGAAAAAAGAGAGACAGGAAGAGAAAGATTGGAAACGTGGGTCGAAGAAATGGCCTAGGGTGAACCGTAAGAACGTGAGCAACCAAGAAATTGAGTATCCCTGTAAGCGTTCTTAAACATTCGATAGAAATGGTTTTTTCCATCGTTCTTTCCTTTCCCTTGATGGTCACAATAGTTGAGGTCTCGTTGTTTCTATTAATTGACACAGGTTTCTAATTACCTCTTGACCATTGCTTTTAAATAATTATAATTATTCAAAACAAGGATGTAAAGTAGAATCTTGTACATTGCTTCTTCATTATTTTCTACCTTTTACAAAGCTATCTCTATGAGGAAGTATGGTAATTAATTTTCGATTCTTCATAGAGGAGGCTTTGTCGGAAATATGAAAATTAACGAGGAAGTACCTGAGATACCACATTTTACACGTAATTATTATTGATTAAAGTTTGACAAAATTGACTTGGTAAAGAAATGTTTTTTTTTAATTCTAAAAACTTTTAATATCTCGTTACTTTAATATATTTTAATAAAAATGGTAGACAATAACGACAACTTCTCGCGTAACTAGTGTGATAAATCGTAGATCAATTGCTCAAGTGATTTTTAAATGTTTGGCTTTTAATTCTCCAAGCTTTAGCAGTTTTGAATAAAATAATTCAATCTAATGTAGAAAGTTGAATATTTGTTTATTTGTTTGCTATGCAAATCTACAGTTTTCAATTTTAAATTACTAAATTTTGTATACTATCTCATTGTACTCTAACATAGACCGTAAACTGGTTTTTGGAAGGGATGGAGTTCCGGATCCAGGAGGGGAATTACAGAAATATATTTTTCATTCATAAACTTTCACTCGCTGAAATTGGTGATTCCACGAATAACGAATATTTACCCGAAAAAAACCAAGTTAAAAAAAATTTTTTAAATCAACAATAACATGATCCGAAGAAGTAACGATAAACCAAACAATTTTTAAGTAATCAATTGAATTTCCGACAGTTTACCGGAGGGAATTCTCCGAAGATTGTTTCCTCCGTAGAAAAAGAATGTACCGTGGGTATTGTCGTGAATACAGGGTAGAAGTTTTTGAATTGGTTGTCGCGGCCACGCAGAACCACTAACAATGGTACTTTCAGTGGGACTGAACGGAACTGAAGTAGTTTGTTCGTAGCAGCAGTGAGGTCGAGAAAGGTGACGAAAAGGACGCGGTCAAGAGGAGAGAGAATCGGTTGGTGGGAAAAGTCAAGGTAGTGCAAAGAAGGAAATCTCTGGAGAAGGCTGTCGTTCGTGGCAAAACGTCGTACAGATATTTCGCACTGCGTTGGTCTTGGGGCGCCCTGTAAGAAAGGAGAAAGAGAGATACAGAGTAAAAGAACAGAGGTACAATTTCTACGCTCGTACCGGTACTCGTGAACGACCGATCCGAAAGTTCAGGACATCACGTATCCAAGCTCGTTGCTACCTCCGTTCTGGTTTATCCCAGTTTCTGTGGTTTGACCACAGAGCGCGTGGCGGTCTCACGCACGATGTTATCGGCCCCAGAGGCGCCACCTCAAGCGTGAAGAATAAACGAGAAGTTGGTGAACTTCGGTGAGGGCAACTTTTCCAGCTTTCTACGATGCTCTTAAGAATGCCAACCCCTTCAACGACATTATTCCAGGACTTGAACCTTTTTTTTTAAATAATTGGAACCAAGCGCGTTCTCGGATTTTCCGTCTTTCTGATATAAAAATTGGACCATTAGCCTACACGGAAAAGAAGAATATCTAAAGATATATGCGAGATATATTCATGTTATATACAAGATATAGAAATGTTTGCTGCAAAATACATTATACACATCTGAAATATATCTTGAGATATATTTGGGATATATCTTTTAGGATATATCCGACGGATGTATATATGATATAGAGAGGAAATAGAACTTTCAGTAGTCATATGTAATTATACATCCTGCATATATCTCGAGAATACTTTATTTCCATGGGGGTAGTAACGATAAAGAGCTGGTCATCTTTGAGCTGAGTAATTGCAGAGTGAGAAGATTGTGGCGGATTGTGGGTCTCACCGAAAAACGTTCATCATGTTTTTCTACGTGCGGCTTCGGCTCATCTGCGATTGAAACTACCAATACATTCATCGATAATTGCGTTATTATGAAATACCGTTATTAAGTATCAATTTATTATCAAAGTAAGTATCAAAGGTTCGATTGTTTTTGAAGAAATGGGTACTTGCAGAAAACTGCTGAGCATCGGTGGATAAAGTTAATGTGTGAGCAGACTGAAATTATAGCGACGTCAATTTCATCGCTCAACATACATACATACATTACATTACTTTTAATTAGTACGATGCAATGTAATCGATGTAGTTGAAAGGTTTCTTTTAATTAAATTAAATCTCAATAATAACACATTTACCTTGGCATACCGTTTACAATCGAATCGATTCACGTGCTTGCAAATATTTCATTAATTAGCAAATGAAACGAGAATGACCATCAACCACGTACCACAGAATCAACTGGTAGAGACTGTAAAGGTTCGATCAGGTGCATTCGTTACGTGGTCAGTATATACTATTCTATTATCCACATTATCCGCATTATCCACGATTCCATTAACGACGCAGAAAAATTAAACAAATGAAGGCAATAATGAAATTTCGATAATTGGCGTTAAACAATGGTGCTATATCCAGATTTACCAGTTCAACAAATCGAGAAATAATATAAATTTTACGTATCCAAAGCAAATACAGCTTGTAGACGTTGTAGCTTTCAAAGTCTATTATAAAAAAGTAGAAAAAAAAAAGAAAATTGCACGTACCGAATATATCTTTTACTTATCGTTGGATATAACCGATGTATGAATACGAGGAGAAGATAGTGCAAATGGAAGCAGATCGATCGAAAGTAGTGGTGTATAAAATGGTCGTAAGGATAGAAGATATCGGGAAAATATAAATTCCTTATAAAGGACTCTTGGGGTTGGTTTTATCTCATCGTCCTCAACGCGTCATTTCATGACCGAGTCGAGCTGTAAGCTTATTTCTGCCTTCCTCTTACTCATTCTACGTAATAGAGTGTAGCTATATGAAAATGTATCGCACTATAATGTTCGACGAGCCCATTATACCCATCAAGCTTATCGGGAAAGATCCACTGACGATAAGTATCCGAACAATGGAGCTATCAATGCTGATGTTATCGCAACATTTCGCTACCAACTGTCGTTTTATGACACTTCCATTCATTTTTTTTCTCCTGTCCATTATTCGATATAATTGCCATACGGAATGTCATAAAAGAATTTATGACAGGGTCGTGGGTGAGATCGTAACCCCGGATATAAGTATGTTAACCTACTTATTCATACTTTTAACAACTTTATACGGGTTAGCTGATGTCTGATGCAGAAGTGTAATCTTATTACAGAGTTAATGTAATCTCACCGTAAAGGCACGTAGCCCTGTTACAGAGTTACCTTAACAGGGTTTGGGAAACATTCTGCCAGTATTACGTGAACAAGACATTACGAACATTAACTTGTGTACACTCAGCGAAATAATTACTTGAATGTACTGAATTAGCGGTTACGGTTGCCGAACAAAATGTTTGGTTGATTAATAGAAACAGTTAACCAAACGATTGAATTTAATGTTTCTTTATGAACAATGACAATAATTTTATGCAATCAATTGAACATTTTGTTCGCCATCCGTAACCACTAATTCAGTAGATTGAACCGTTTTTTTTTTCATCGCAGTACCGGAAGACAAATACCCGTATCTTTACCCTTAAATGTTTGGTTTCCGCAGTACTTTTTTAATTCCGTTGAAGTAGCTGAGTCTCGTGCAATTTCGTGTCGTGTCTCACGGGGCCTATTGTCATGAGATATAAGCGGATGAGTCTGGTACGTGAGTCGAGGTGGTGCGAGAAGGAAAACGTGGTAGATGCCAGACGCAGCACGACTAATAAATGAGAGAAAAAAAGAAACGAGAACCAAAGAAACGAGAACGAGTGAGAAGCCAAATAAATAAATGAGAGATACAGGCAATGTGCAAAGGGAATGAATTGAAGCTAGAAAGCGAAAGATAAAAAGAGTAAAATAACGAAAAGACGCAAAAGGAAAGAAATAAGAACGGGAATTATCCCGTTCGGTAGCAAGGGAGAAGGAAAACAGTGTGGGTAATGTAGAGGGAAGGTAGAAAGAAAAAAAGTTTATTTATTGGACAAATACGGTGTGAATCAGATGGACGAATCAGTCGAGCCCCTTGGGTCCTCTTACCTGAAGACTCGGGTTTCCATCCCTGAAACCTTCCGCCATTCTGAGATCCCTCCTGAACGCCCTGACACACTCGAGTTATCGAGCCAGGAAACCCACCGTCTCCGTGTAGGCCTCTTATTTACACCTACGGTTAAAGCCACGAAAGCGCGTGACCATTGTACACCGTAGTCTATGCGAGGACGCAAACCGAATGTAAATCTCACGAGGGTCTCGTCCACATGGAAATCTCAATTCAGGTTTTATTCTCAGAACTCGCAATCGAGCGATAATTTTCTAAAAACTCTCCCCGGAGATGTTCACGGAGAAAAAAATTACATATCAGGTAAATGAGTATAGAAAACTCTACCGGACAGAAAATTTCCCACGCAGAACGATTATATTTTATGATTCTGGGAAATATACGACAAATAGTGATAAACATAATTACAGTGTGTACGTTAATTATACCTTTTTATAGAAACTACAACCGCCTGACCCACTCGAGTTAGAAAGCCAGAAAACAGAAAATTCACCGTCACTGTATAGGCCTCTTATTTATACCGACGCTTAAAACCATGAAAGCACGTGACCATTGTACCCCGTGGTCTATGCGAGGACGCAAACCGAATGTAAATCTCACGAGGGTCTCGTCCACATGGAAATCTCAATTCAGGTTTCATTCTCAGAACTCGCAATCGAGCGATAATTTTCTAAAAACTCTCCCCGGAGATGTTCACTGAGAAAAAAATTACATATCAGGTAAATGAGTATAGAAAACTCTACCGGACAGAAAATTTCCCACGCAGAACGATTATATTTTATGATTCTGGGAAATATACGACAAATAGTGATAAACATAATTACAGTGTGTACGTTAATTATATCTTTTTATAGAAACTACAACCGCCTGACCCACTCGAGTTAGAAAGCCAGAAAACAGAATATCCACCGTCACCGTATAGGCCTCTTATTTATACCGATGCTTAAAACCATGAAAGCACGTGACCATTGTACATCTTGGTCTATGCGAGGACGCAAACCGAATGTAAATTTCACGAGGGTCTCGTCCACGTGGAAATCTCAATTAGGATTTTATTCCCAAAATTGGCAATCGAGCGATAATTTTTTACAATCTCTCATCAGAATTGTACTTTGAGAAAAAGTTACATAGCTGGTAAGCTCTACTAAACAGAACATTTTCCTTCCGAAAAGATGATATTTTAGAGTTCACGGAAATATACGAGAAATAGTAGTAAATACAATTATAGTGAATTCGACAATTATACGTTTTTACAGAAACTATGAAATGCAGACATACCCTCAAGGGAATATACCATATAGTTGAATTTTCCATAAATTTTATCAGCGTAACTACAAAAATTGGAACTATCGGGGCTCAAGTATAAAAAAAAATGGAATATTAACAAGAAACAAAATTAGACGATGTCTAACGATTATGATGGAATTCATCAAAGACTCGATACAAAATTTATTGCATTTTGTCGATATACTATTTCGAGGGAATGACAGTAATAGGAAACGCATCGTTTAACCAAATTCAGTTCGCATCGTAACCCCTGTACCCGCAGACTCATCGAGCGAATCCGCGTTGATGCGGGTTTACGTAAACGGGAGCAACAAACACGGGCTCTACCGGAAACTGGAAACCGACAAGGTTAACCGTGGCATACGTTACGATAGAGGTGGATAACGTGGTCTGGCTCATAGGGGGTGATTTCAGTCGGGGATGCTTCGTGTTACTGTGGAAGGGAGGAAAGAGGAGCGCGCCTGCATGTACATGATGCCGAATAATTTATAATCGTCGTCGATATTGCATAGCTACGTTTCTCTGGTCTACGTGCTTTACTCCAACACCCATAACCATGCTATTTCGGTTGCAAACCACTCGCTTCGTTCTATTTCTCATCTTCTCGTTCACTACCTCCTATATTTTCGTAATCCGACCAAAACTAATCTGAGTTATTCAGATTAGTACGAATTCGATGATTTTGTTGGATGTTGCTGAGAAGCGAATAATCCAAGTGAATTATGTAATAACGGCACAGTCATATTTAACCCAGTTTCTGGAATAGTTTAATAAATTATGTCAGCCTCCTATTGACATTATTGGGTTAATTATTCTTCTAATCAATGGGTATTCGTGTAAAGTTGACTCGTAGCTTATTGAGAAAACCATTCAAGTGGATAGAATTATTTAACAATGGGAAAAAAGCTTCTTCGTAGAGAAAGCTTTGTTTTCATGAAAAAAATAACGTCGAGATTCTTATCCATCGATTATATTGAATCGAACAAATGTTGGTTATCCGCTCGTTTCAAGTTATTGGAATCCACCGGTTGAGTTATCAAATTTATCTAACACTGGTTAGTTAATCGTTGAGTTACTTTCCCTTACTTTGAATCTGTTAACATCCTGTTAAAATAAAAAAGCTGAATTCCACCGAATATCTACTTTACATACCAAAGCTTTACCACCATCCCATACATTAGCAACGTGAGACCACCAGACAGAATTGTCACTCTCGTTCCCCAAGCTCTCTCGTTGGTTGAGTAAGCTGCTAACCCATACCCACAACCTCAATCTGCAACGTCAGCTAAACGAGAAAATTAAAGTCTTCGGTACGCTCCGGCTTGAAATGTTTCCATTAAACAATCGGAGGATTAAGGATAGAAAGGATGAAGAGGAAGTGATCAAATAATTTAGAACAATAAGAGAGAAAGAAAAAACATTCCGAGGAAAGCAAAGTGCACGTGCCCCTTTGATTCAAGGTAAAGAGGTCACATTGAATTGTAAAATGGTTATCGCACGAGGTTCGATCGCGAAGCGTGGGATGTATTGGCTTTGCGTGTGACCCAGATCCGTAGTCAGACTTGATGGCCAGCGCTCGCTGGGATGAAATTATGCAGCTTTGTGCATCTATCTGCTTCGCTGGTGTATGTTGACGTATGTTCCATAGCGTAATTATAAATATTAATCATTCGATTAATAATCCACGTTCAAAATTTTCTTCGTTGTGAGTTCAAGAAAATGAAGAGGATTCGTTCGTCGTCGTGTAACGAACTGCGCGTATAGTTTCGCGAATTTGATAAATGTTTGTTGAACAACACTGCATCTCAGCAGGACATCCGAGTTAACATTGTCCTACTTCTCAACCTGTTGTAAGTTATAAATCGATAAAAACTTTCCTTAAACAATCCCTGGAGGATTAAAATCGATATAGCGAGTAATTGCTTGAAAGCTTGTTCTTATTATGAAAGCCCCGTGTATGCGATGATAGTTCACAACCTCGTTGTCATCTGCTGTAAACATCGGCGTAAAGAAACAGATGACACCGAAAAGCATGAATTCTCCATGGAAATATTAAATAAAAATCATGTTCCGATCATATACAAACTTGATCTTAACACAAAATAAAAATTTTTTTTTGGTTCATTCATGACGTACGATTTTCTTTATTTACAATCGGAATATCTTACACAAAACATATTTCACCATAAGAACACGTGCTTCGCGCATAAGGCCGATAGACATAAATCGGCTATCTCTGTTCTTCCGAGGCATCTTTCGAATCTAGCACGTTGGTATTTATCCAACAGGCTTGGGCGAAACATACATGGGAGATTCGAACAAGGCCATGAATGATATAAATAATACATTTACTTTCGGGGAGAATCCGTGATGTATCAAATGGGACTCGATATTTCGCAATTTTCACGTACAACCTACGAAGCTATATACATCCCACAACCTACTCTACCTGTCACTATTTTTCTTTCTCTCCAGAAAATAGAAAGTATGTATACCGATGATATAAGTCACGGCATTCCAAGAAGAGTGCTTTTTTTTTCCTTCTTAAAACATTCGTGGAAAATGTTTTAAAAAAAAACTGAACCTACAAAAAAAGCCTCAGGATCATGAAATATTTATTAATCAGCTCACTCCGTACTTTCCATCAGGGAATAGAGAGAAAAAAAGCTTCAAGGGAGGCCAGAGCAGCAGAGAGATACGAAACATGAGAGAAACTGGAAAATAACGGTACAAGAGTAAGGAAAAAATAAATAAAGTGTCCTACAAGAAGATTCTATTTGCGGGCTTATTCTTCCGTACTTCCCTTCGAAGAGACGAATTCGGGGTCTGCGGGATAGTAAAAAAAAAAAAAAGGAAAAAAAAGATAAAATACTGAGGGAGAATTGTCCCATGGGACACGCACAGGTGGTACACATTTTCGTTGTTCGAAAATGAGGGGTTGCTAGTTGTATAGCTGGGTTATCTGCTATGTTGCGCATGGGATATACGAGTATTGGAGGAGATTGGAAAAAGATGTTCCGATGGATGTTGATTTAGGGGTTTTTACGAGGAGTTTATGCATTTTGTCTTCTTATAGAGGAAGCATTGTTTTCATGACATTTTCTTTCTCGAGATTTGCACGCCATCGCTGCTTAGTATGTTCCAAAATATACAACAATCACATTTAGCACGAACGTTGAAATGCGTGTGTACGTCAGACCTTTAAAAATGTAAACCTCTATAACTTGAGAACGCCTTGAGCTATCGAGCTAAAGATTGTTACGCGCGTAGAGGAGTCAATCTTCATCGATTGTTTCAATTATTAGAAAAATGCTTGCAGTCATTAATTTTTTGGGTATTCTTGAATTTTGCTGATAACGTATGTGCGCACGTTTACTCTTACAATTTTTAAGCTTTATGGCCAATTAGTTATTTACAAATAGAACAGGATTGACAGCTGATCGGTATTGAATTTGGCGAGATTCCATTCATCTATTTACAAATTATTATTAAGATTGCACGAATAAATGTTGACTGCTAGGATGAAATATTGGTCACAAACGTCGTAGGCGTAACGCTTCTTACAGGATCTTGAGTTTTTTCAATTTTACGAAAAATTAATATAAAAATTCTGGATCGAATATAGCATTTCGAGATTATGAAACGAAATATGATTAAAAATGGAATATTAATTCCACAATGAATTACTACACAAATTTCTTTTTGGAATTAATATTAATTTCTGAAGGAATTAGTATTTACTTTTTATTTTTATCCTAATTTATTCTGGATGTAGAGTTTGATTTTCATTCAAATCTTAATTCCATAATGAATTAGTAATTAAATATAAATTAATTAAAAAATCTAGGTTAAAATTGGAATTGTGATTGCATAATTTAAAATCTGCCGATCTCTGGTCGATTGATTGTTTCATAATTTCATTGAGAATTAATACAGCAAGCAGATTGAACGATTTTAAATTTGAAAGTAATAGTAAAAATTAGAATTTCACAAAGCATATTATTATTGTGGAATAACTATTTGTAAAGCCTTCGTAAAAGATTGAAGAGGCATCGATTGAAATAAATTTGATCACATGATACTTTTTTTTTTCGTTATATAACTCACCCCAAAAATGCAAATCTCGAGTAGGCGCGTATCATTCTCGTGGAAAGTTCGCGCTCCTTTTCTGTGTATTGCAACGACATGTTGAGAGGATGCCCGAAGACGTATTCGACTTCGTCTCCATGTATGACGCCCATCCACTTGCCCCACAAATTCGTACTCGTTCTCTGAAATGATAAAAAAGAAGAACACTAAATTTTTATAAAACTGCAAAAATAAAGGAGAATCTTTTTATTTATTTAAACGTATTTTGACATGTATTATATTTATATTTTGACATAAAACAAATAGATTGAAGGATTTTTCGTTTTATTTCATGGATCGCTGATGCAAAGCTTCCGGTTACGACTCCTGCCATTACGTATTTATGAAAGCGTGGGTAAAACTACGACAGCAAGAAAGAAGTAGAGAAAGTGGAGGAGGAATGATGCGGCGAGAGTTGCCTCAAATGTTCGCCCAGACTCGCCCCGGTTGTGGATAGACGACTTTCTCATTTGCATACTCGTTATTCCTCGTCGTTGGTCGGAAGCAGGCATCAACCACCCTTCCCAGTCTCCTTCTGTATACAGATATATCCTAGGGGAATGAAATTGCGATAGAATCTAGTCAGGACACGGTGTACCGTTGCAGAATAAAACGAGAAAGAGAGGAAAAAAATGAACCTAGGGTGAAAAAAAAATTGTAAATACAAAACATACAAAGGCCCGAAGGATAACGTTGCTCCTTCGATACACAAGAATTACTTACAACTCTAAACGAATTGTGCATTATTTTTTTTCGTTGTATTGTTGGCAGGAGATAAAAATCGTTTTTCATTTTATTTACGCTTTCGATGCTGGCTTAAGCATTTTTCAATAATATTTATTATTTATTTTTTTATCTTAACGATAAGGTAAAGTTACTTTATGGTGCTCACGTGAATCGCGTGTTATCATTTAACTTATTGTTTTACTCGAGTTCAATTTGAATAAAAACATTTTTACAACACCACGAAAGGATATTTGTTCCAAAGCTACGGGAAGAAAACAGGAGAGAGACTACCCTGAACATGTTAGAGAGTGCGCGAAAGAAAAGCGTGTACCTCGTGGTTGAACCAGCTGCGAGATCAGCGCCGAAAGTCATTCGTTTTCTTTACTAATCTCGGACACTGAATGGTGAATAATTTTGAAATTTAAATAGAAGTTGTACATATAAAAGCATCACTTCTTATCTCTTAATTTTATATTCAGTTCAAACAGAAACTGGCAAAGAAATGCACTTCATTTTATTGTCGTGAACCGATTTCACTGACTTTTACATAAAATTGAGTGATTGTGAGGACGAGTTGTTCAACAACTGGACCGTTAGTCCTTACGATGTAAATTGTAAAAAATACAGCGTTCCATTTCTACAAATTAGCTGAGTTCTAACGCAATCGAATAGAAATTAGGTTTTATTTAAATATTCTTCAACCGTTATTTCATTACCAAATCAATTTATATGAAAAATCAAAGATATATTGTGAAATTGAGAAATGAAAGTCAGAAGTAATTTGTATTGGACGGAGTGAAATCTTCGTGGATTGATTACTGCGTTATCCATCTCTGTAAATAACTCATGTGGATGACTCAAGTACAAAGGACTATCAGAAGAAAAGAAGAGAGGCGAAGGGTGAAAGGCTCGCAAGAGGGCTACATTAAGGAGGCCAAGAGTGTGAGTAAGGCCAATGTTTTCATCGAGTTTTCATCGGATAAGAGGCTATGGTGGAATAACATTGACGCAAAGGAAAACAAATCGTGTCCTCTGGGAGAAAACATGCAGACGCCACACAGTAGTACCGCACCAGAAGGCCAAGAAGCAAGGAACCTTATCGGAAAGTGAATTTTCCGTCTATCTTTGTTTTTCTTGTGTCAACGACATACGATCTTTCAGGATCTGAAATGAAAGCACGTAAAGATACGCCAGAGATAGAGAGTGGGGGGGGGGGGAAGAGAGAGAGGAGAGGAGAGTAAAATGGTATTCAAGACGCGGGATCTTACCCCTCTAACGTCAATCGATGAAAGTGTCCTCCATGGTATTATAGACATGAAGACTTCTTCGGTCGCGAGAGACACTTGGTTTTAAAGATATTGCCGGAGAGATAGAGAAGAAGTCGTACTCCAGAGCCCTTCTTTTGAAGCACTTTACTGACTTTTCATTCTTCGCTTATCGGAACGAATAGATAAAAATAATTTTTCAATTATTAACGGAATGAAGTTTTCATATTATTATTGTTTTTTTTTTTCGTTTGTTTGTTAGGGAAACACTGAGTAGATCTTTCCATATGCCAGATTTGGTTATTTATCCCCATCAGAGATCACTGTAGATTTAATTTTTAGTAAATATAATCGTTTAAGAGACGAATACTCAATCATTATTGCATTCCTTCGACAAGGAAGGAAGTCCGGATACGTGGCGAAAGCGATTTGTTCCGGTACTACGCGTATGACTCACCTCGTCGATTATTCGACCTCGTAATATATATGCTTGACCCTCGGTCACTGGCACTACCGAACGTCTAGGAATACTGCTTTTTTAGTACTCGGCATTGCAAGATTTCTTGCACTTCCGCAATTTTAACGACCGTGTACTGGAATACGCGAGTTACTTTTATTCGCATTTCCTCTCTCGGGTACGTCATTCCGTTTTGATGGAAAGTGATGGTTAAGAAGGAAAAAATAAGCCTTAAAGCTCCATTATTAAGCTCGTTATTTTACTCGTGGAAGCATCGATTCGATGAAAAATAACGATTAGAAAGGAAAATGTACCTTTCCTTTCTTTCCTTTCTAAATGTTCAGGGCTAACACTCTACTTTGGTGTCTGACCAGGCAAACTTTTTACTACTGCGGGGCGTAACTTTACGCTAATGACGAATGATTATGTTACACGTTTAAGATGTACAAATATTTTCTCCGTCTGCATACTCGAGGGATTTACTACCGTAGTAGTTTTATTGTTATTTTTACTTACGGTAGTCTTTTCATGACGTCAGAAGGGGATAGGCAAGGGTTCCGCACGCGGTGCGAAGCGTGTTGGGCGGACACATCTAGGCAGAGGAGGCGTCAACGCAACTCAATAATTCAGCTTGGACAATTGAAGAGTTCTTTTCGTAATATTCGGTTATCAAATTTTTTGATGAGATATTCAGTATCGTTAAAATCTAGGGAATATCTTGTGTTCTTTATTTCGCACTGTATTTAATGGATAAAGTCAGCAAATGTACAACGAAGGCGCCTACGCTTTGCACTATGGGAATTTGCCATGAGTGCGCGTATTAAATTTTCAACAATCAATATTTCATCAACACGTTCGGTGGTCGAGCCTTAAATTTTACAGCTATTGCGGTACACAGTATAACCGTATAACACATAAAACATTCAGATACTCATTCAATCGCGATACTCATGAAATTATCTTCTGAATTCTATTGTGAAATGTAGAAACATTTTACTGGAAGCTAGTTGTGAATTGAAAAAGTCCAAAGGGCACGACATTATTGAGAAATGCACACAGAATCATTGCCCACAGAATTTTCATCGTCCTAGACAAGAACATAGAGAGTCAAGTTCGCACACATGTTATTTTCTTTTTTATTTACGGAAAGGGAGAGAGAGAGAATCTCGTACGGTTGGAAAAATGATGAAGTGCTTCTGCCCTCGACGACTTTAACGGACTTTGTGACTATTGCGTCTACGGTAACCCATATACCTAAATAGAGATGAAAGAAAAATGTCGTCATCCCTGAATTTGTTTCTTGACCCTTACAGAACTCAACCTTTATTTACTTCGAACCCTCCTCGAGGGTTAATCGACTCGAGATAAAGATCATTGTTATGATTGTTCTCTGTCAAACTGTTGGAGATACAACTTGCATAATATTTTACGCCAGAAAGCACATTTGGATGTTGTTTGTATTTTTCTAATTGATCCCTTGGCAACCATTAATTTACTTCATAGATTTTTTTATTCCTCACTTCAAAACCGCGAGAAAGAGCCTGCTCATAAAATTCTCGAGTCCATTAAACTTCGTTGTACCAAAGTAGAAGCTTTAACGCGAGGTATCTTTACGAGAGCTCTGGGAGTGGCCGAAAGTATAGGGATGAGGGGAAAGCAAGCGAATAGAGTAGACAGAGCACAGGGATTTTGTGAGACTCACCGCGACGTAACCAACACCATGCAACCCTTACCTTCTTATTTCTTTACTGAAATTTTCAAAGCTTTATCGTGGCTATCAAGCTCCTCGAAGGGATCAGCTGCAATAATTTTCACTTCACGCCACTTAATTCGGTAGTCAAAGGAATGGATTATTGAGGAGAGTTTCAATTTAATGAGATTATAAGAAAGCTTATCGCAGGGCTTTCACTGGTAAGCAATTAAATTACTTCGATTGATGAGCTTTAAAGAAATATATATTTCTCTAATTTACAATAAATATAAGATTACATTTTTTATTATAATAAATAAGATAGAAATCAGAACAGGAATTCATATCGGATAATCGTATCGTGTCTAACCATATTCAGATCAATGATATGTATATCTACGCCCTGCTTTTGCATCCGATCTGAATGTAATAAAACCTCAAACTATCGGATAATACTTAATCTCTAAGGTACAAAAATAAAATACTCTGTCGTTATTACAGATCGTACGTGAAATAATCTATCCACAGTACGACAAACGACTCTGCTATACCAGAGAAACCTAGTAGGTATATCTGCATTATTATTACTGCGACAAGGGTATTACCAGAGAAAGCTAGTAGGTACATCTGCATTACTCTTATTGCAACGTAAACGAGTCCCAGAGTGAGCTTTGTAATCGTCTTTATCCGAGCCTATTCCGAGGTCGTTTTATCTTATCAATTCAGTCTTCGTTGTTCAGTTCGGTTACCCCTCACCATCCATATCGCCAGCCACCTATTCAACCTACCGTCATAATTTCACACCGTACACTTAATTACGTAATTAGTATGCAGTACACGTGAAAGGGGATGGGGAAAAAAGACTACGGGTCGAACCAAGAAGAATAATGGTAGAGAAATGCTCGACTGAGAATAAGGTGAATAAAGAGACTCAGAGAGCGCATAGCTTAACACGTTGGAAGGGGTGCGAATAAACGCCTTGGGCAGATTTTTGCGTTTTCCAGTGCAGTTTCCATCGACCCTCATGCAATGCTCTCTTCCTCCCTCTCTTTCTCGGAAAGCTTTGAGCTTTAGAGAGGTGAAATACAATGCCAGGAGCAACAAATAAATTCTCCGCATCCAGCTACCTCTCCGGGTATAAAGCTTACGAGCAAAAACGACCAACTAAGTTACGAAAAAAAAAAAAGCAAATTACAAAAGATAATAAAGTAGTACGAAGAGGATTGTATGCCGTAAAAATAGGCGAGTGACTGCATACGATGCTGGATGCAATAACAACCCTCCGAGAGACCCTATCGTTACGACCATTCGTGTCCGTGAAATTGTAATATCTGTATTTCATTTCATACACTTTTTATACATTCATTCTGTTCAACCATTCGTGTAAAGTGATTTTTATTTTTTACTTTGTCAGTTTATTTCGTTTATTCTCAATGCAATAAAGAGGAAATTTTTTTCCTCAATAAAAAACCGATGAAGGATTTATTATTGTTATTCTATCTAAGGATTATTTAATTCAATTTACTACATTTATCCATTATGGCTTTACCGCGTTTGTTTTTAATCACTTGTATAACGGTGAAAAATGGTTTTGTTGCTCCGACAAAATTAGCAGATAATTGCATTGTTACTGCAACGAAACTTGTATTATTAACTACAAGCACAACCGGTAAAAAATTGCTGTGCAGGAACAATTCGTTTTCCTATAACGATGAAACTTTTTATTATTCCACCGATTTAGTTCAATACGGAAACAAAGAATACACCTGCTCCGAGAACAAGCGAATAAAAGAATAATAAAATATAATTTTAGCATATTCAATTGCCGGACTAAGCTGTTTCGTTGAAACAACAAACTATTTTGTTACAATTATAAATCGTTCTACACGAACAATGTTGCTACTGAAATAATGTGGTTTTGTTGTCACTCTATTAAGTAGAGAAAATTATGGCAACAAGTACAGCCAGAAAAAAATTGCTATGCAGGACCAATTGGTTTTCCTATCACGATAAATTTTTTTATTATTCCACCGATTTAGTTCATTACAGAAACAAACAATACACCTGCTCTTGGAGAAAGCGAATGAAGGATTAATAAAACTAATCTCAGCATATTCAATTGAGAGCTTAAGCTGTTTCGTTAAATAGATGAGAATAAATTCTATATGAATAATGTTGCTTCCGTAATGAAGTCATTTCGTTGTCCTTACATTGAGTATAGACAAATTAATTATGTTAACAAGTACAACCAGATAAACATTGCTATGCAGAAGCAATTGGTTATCCTATCACGATAAAACTTTTTGTTATTCCTTCGATTTAGTTCAATACAGAAACAAACAATACAACTATTCCTAGAGTAAAGGAATGAAGGATTATTAAAACTAATCTTATCATATTCGATTGCGAGACCAAGTTGTTTCGTTGAAGCGACAAACTATTTTGTTACAGTTATAAATCCTTCTAGACAAAAAAGGTTACTTTAGTAACAATGTGCCGCTTTATAAAATTATATTTCTATGGCTGAGTAAGTTATTTGAAATGAAATGGATGTGATGAATAATATTTCGTACTTGTTAAATTTAATACTAATCTTTGTTTATTGTGAATAATAAATTGATAAAATAGAAAAATTCAAGTTTTCGGAAATAATAATGACGTAAATAGATGTACAGAGGTGACGACGAAGCCAGAAGATGATGTAACGTCTTGTCAAGCTTCCCTCGAGTAACGGCCAGGGACACAAAACGCAAACTCATCTCCCTCGACGAGTTAGTTTCATCAACGCTCTCTAGCCGAGCTAGCAGAATGTTAACAGTATCCGCTGGGTGCTCTATGGGTCGTCTTGCTTCTACTTCTTATCAGCAAATTAATCGTTGTTTTCTCTTCGGATTATAACGCCCTTCATCCCCGTTTATTCCCTCCGCGTCCGGTTCCACTCTGACTTACATACTGTCATTCATGAGCTTAGTCTTCGTCTCAAAAAAGAAAATACGGTCTAGCCCTCCGGATATACTTTCACTGCCATTTCACATCAGAGATACGAACATTTTTTTTCATCTAAAAAACAATTTTCCTTAAGAAAAAATCACCAGAAATCGTCCGAATGAAATAAAATGACTAATTAATTAATACCATAACACTGTTACAGTTCAACAAATATTTAAATATTGCATATTCAACTAAAAACATTTTAGTAGAAAAAAAAAACCATAGAAGACGGTCTTTTAATTTTTCCCGTATTATATGAGAGGTTTTATAAACAGGCCGAACAGTCTACGTTGGCACACGGTGGCGAAAGTAATCGTCGAGGGATTATCGGATTGTCGTCGTCGTCGTCGTCGTCGTCGTCGTGGTCGTCGTCGTCGTAACCCAGATGAAACCGGAGCTCCTTCACGATAGCATTGGGATTATCCATGCAAATTCACGGAAGTACACTCTCGAGGAAGGAAAAAAAGGAGAGCGGGCTTTTTTCGTACCATTTTTTCTTTCCCTTTTTTTCTCTCAACAACAAGCATGAGAAAGAAGGAAGCAGAAAGTACACCGCTCTTGGAAACACCTCTCAACTTCTTTCGTTTCTTCCTCGTTCTACCAAAAAATTGCCTTCGCAATCACAGTTGATTTGCTGTGTAATTTCATTCGAGTAATGATTTTTTATTTTCACGAGTCATTCAACGGTCTCATTTTCTAATTTTACATCACAGTTTACCCTGGTATATAGATTTTAAGACAACGTACTCAAAATCTGTAGAATATACTCACGTACTCTTAATTTATTAAGCAAATTAACACGATAAAGTTAAAAATACTGAAATAAATGTCTTTTTTGATAATTAAATGTGATTTCAACGATATCTTACATTCTACGAAATTTTATTCAATGATCAATGAAAATATTATATTTTCGTAGTTACATAAATTTTGGTAAAAATGTAAAAAAAACCCTTTTGCAGCCAAAATATGGCAAATGAATGTTCATATCAAAGTCCATGAATCGTATAACTCATCGACGTGGAACTATTAATTAAAGGTAGTGCTCACATATTAGAGGTTCCTTTGATATAGAAAAAAAAACCATTTTTCTTTCACTTCTTTTAAACTCGATGTTTGAAGGATTCAAGCACCATTTCAGTCTGCCCATTATAATTGAAAGTACACTTTCAGTACATTGCAGTAGTGTTAAAAGAAGCCGATTTTCGATTACCAATGAATGGGAAATTTAAAAAGAAATTGGTTTATCATGGAGAAAAGCAGCTTTATTATTATTTTCTTTGGAACTTACAATACTTTGTTTAATACTCGTTTGAACATTTAGCCAATTGAACGATTTTATTGTCTTTAAGTGGATTTCAATACCATCCAATATGCATTTTCTATATCCGAAAGAATATAGTCGTTTCAATAGAGTCGTTTAGTTAATTTCTGGATGTACGTGAAAGTGTGGTCACATATCTGGGTCAGGCTTTTCGAGAGCAATGAATTGCAGCAGTAGCAGCAGTAGCAGCAATAGAACATTAGGTGTTCACAAGTCTAATGGCGAAGATATGCCATTAAATTTATGACTGGGTGGTGGATAGCCAGTGGCCGTAAGGGTGGTTTTCTTCAAGGTACACACCTATAGTAGTTGAGTCGAGATTGTGATAATGCTTAAGAAAAATCACTATAGATTATAAATAATATTTATCTACGTGTCAAGTGAAATCGATCGAATTTATCGAATATCGTCAAGTCGAAATAATGTATAAAATTGATTAACAAACGATGTAATATATTACATATATATATATATATATATTGCATATATATATTGCACAATACCTTCAACAATAACAAGAAACATTTGTTTGTAGTTTGTAGAATATATTTGCAATTTTTGACAGATATGAATGTAGTTCAACGGAAAGAGGAGAACATAAGCAAGAACACGTACATATGCAGATGAATTATGTGCTTGAAACTCGTTGTACTATACGAAAACACCAGAGGCCAGTGTTATACTAGGTAAAGAAAAACGATCTAATCTTATCCGTCTCGCTCCGCGCGAAAGTCAACGCGGCGGCTTATCCACATTTCAGCGACGCTTTTGTTAAACCGCCTCTGCAAGCTTTATTGCATTCTTTCTCTGGTTACAACCTTCTTTGTTAACGTCCGTGTATTACGTCCGTACCTTGCTGACAGGAACAGCCTGCCACGTTAAGCATTCTTAATAAATGATGTTGTAACGTTTCATAAGTAGAAGTAATTGAAACGATTTTTACATCGCGATAGGAAATGGAATAATAACACGTACACGCTTATTATATTTCAATTATTGTTATTTTATTTATGTACCAACAGTTGGTATAGTGCAGTGATGAAAAATATTTCTTATGCGTCTGACTGTGAAAGTATTTTACTACTTTGAGAACGCAGACTATTTATTTATATACAAAATACGAGTTATTTACTTTCGTGTGATCTAAACACATTTGACTACGATCATTGAAATTGTTTCTACATCGAGTCACTAGCGACAAATTTATTTATGTGTTACTTAAAAAACGAATGACTCTATGGTTATGCAAATTATGATGAACGTAGCTAATAATATTGGAATATAGTTCACGTAGGCAATTCAAAGACGGATAGTTTACGTATAAATTTCGAGAGTTCCAGACGTGATAACGTCTGATCATTCGAAGGGGGGGGGGGGAGGGTTGTACTAGACAGCTACAGGGCTCCGCCGGGAAGGTATACTACTTTGTTTTGCCGCCATTTTGGTAAACGTTAGTCTTGACAGTTCATATTTGGCAGTCGTGAAGTAGACACGTGGCAAATTTATTATGGAAAAATAATAAGACCATTTACACCGCCGTACAGATGCCAATAGGATGTTACAGCTAGCCCATGACAACCCCGATTTTCATGAAAAAATCATAATGAGTGACGAGGCACATTTTCATTTAAATGGATATGTGAATAAACAGAATAGTCGGTTCTGGGCAATGGAAAACCCTCAAATTATTCATCAGTCACCTTTACATCCATTAAAAGTGACAGTCTGGTGTGCAATTTGGTCAGGAGGAATCATTGGACCTTACTTCTTTGAAAATCAAAACGGCGTAACGGTAACTGTGAATGGGGAGCGATATCGTGATATGATTGAAAACTTTTTAACGCCACAACTGCATGCTTTGGGCTTGATTAACATGTGGTATCAACAAGACGGTGCCACATCGCATACAGCCAGGATTACAATGGAATTACTGCGAGACCTCTTTCCACAACAAGTTATTTCAAAAAATGGTGATGTTGATTGGCCTCCACGGTCGCCTGATTTGACTGCTCCGGACTTCTTTTTGTGGGTATATCTAAAAAGCAAGGCTTATGCAAACAAACCAGAAACGCTTGAGCAACTCAAACAAAATATTCGTGATGAAATTAATGAAATACCGCGTGAAATGTGTGAGAATGTAATGAAAAATGTGCTCAGAAGGGCTCGCATTTGTGAGGCTAACAGAGGCGGACATTTATCTGATATTGTATTCCATACATAATTGCCGACATTAAATAAAACATTTATCAATATAAGATCCATTCTCTTTCATTTAATAAAAAATTATAAACAAACAAAGTAGTATACCTTCCCGGCGGACACTCCGTATAAGCGTTCTTTTGAACAATTTTGACATGCAGTATGATATTCTCCTACAGAAATCAATTTAATAAACGATTATTAAAATCCTCCATGCATACAAATAATGTACTGTGTCATTAAATGTCCGACTGGTCGCTCTTTCATTAGTTCATTCAATACAGTGATGCAACAGACGAGACGTTATGCTTCCGTGCCCTATTAAACACTATTCAAAACGAGGCCGCGGGAATTCGATTTCCCGCAGACATTCGTGTCGAGGCAAACTTTGACAAGTCTCATTTATATCATAACTACCTGTCAATGATTTATGGACTACCAAATAAATTATACAAAAATTCATAATAATATATTACTTATTTTATTTATTATCATAATTGTTGATGCTTGCTAAATTGATCGTACTATGAGTATTTTCATACATATCGTAGCGAGATCGAATCTTACTTTCAATTTGTCGTATGATTTATAGATTACTATATAAATTATACAAAGATGCATCGTGATTTATTGCTTATTTTATTTATTTTGATAATTGTTAATGCTTTTTCTATTCATCAAGCCGTGAGTACTTTTATAAATATTCTTGCGAGTTTGATTCTTACTTTTACTTTATCGTAACTGTCAATGGTTTATGATTTACTGGATAAATTATTCAAAGATGAATAATAATTTATTATTTATTTTATTTATTATATAACAATTATTATTGATTTTTTTTCTATCTTTTGTACTGTGAATATTTTCATACATATTGTGGCGAGATTGAATCTTACTTTCACTTTCTTGTAACCCCACGGTAAAAAAAAAAATCCTGTTTCGCCTCCGGGCGTAGGTATTTATTATAAAGGTTATACTTTTCTTCGGTAAGGAAAACATAGTGGAAAAGAGGGAGAAAAGAAAGTGATTTGAAGGGGTGAAGAGTCATAAAAGGCGTATGAAAACGTGGCATGTGCGGCAACAGAATTGAAATTCCAAGAGAACTTTTCACAATGTGTCGGTCTAAGCCAGTTGAGTCGAACGGCCGAAAGTGCTTCAAAGGAATTGTTCGAATCTCAGAGAACCCTCTTGTTGACTTTACTGCTAGGTGACATTACCAAAATTATATATTTAACTATTTCTATATAACGAGAGAAATTTATTTAAAAATTCACAAAACTTCATTTATTAATAACTTAATCAGGGCATTGATAATTAAAGAAATATGCATCAACCTATTAATTAATTAATTAATTAAATTATAATCAATACAAATGATAATTCCTTGTAGGAACACCAATCTCTGTTGAAAGTAAGTTGCGTACGTTATAATATGACGTTACCATTTCTCGTGTACGATCGGTAACTAACCGTGCGTAGATTGAATTCAATGAATGTGATAAATCTATATATATATATAGTACGAACTTGACTGAGGGAGCCACTCAAATTCGAGCTCTAGCCGGTAAGTCTCCGAGCTAATTACGAGACAAGCTAACGTCGTACGGCGCCTCGCTCTACCCAGTCACTCGAATACTTTCACGCGATATAAACCTTAGTCCGTCCTGTTCAAGATTTGTGCTTTACCTAGCAAAACGAGGGCTTTCGAAAATATTGGTAATTCGTGTTTAACGATAACATAAACGAGCCGATAAGTACACTGTGCGTGAAAGGAAACTAAAAGGGTGGCTGGTCCATATTTGGGAAATCCTAAATACACTCTTGAGAGCGAATTTTCGGATGGAGGTCCGCTACAATTACCGAGAGTGGAAAACTTCTGATCCTGAGAGGGAAAATATCCTGAATACTCCGGGGATGGATAGTAATTCACATATGCAGAGCATACTTTCCGATGTTCGATTGTTGGTGACGTCACACACGGACGGTGAAATCGACCTTTGTACGCGACGCTTAGTACACCACAGTCTCGTTGTATGAACGTTAAACCACACGTTAATATTCGCACGCACACGACATTTCTCATAGAACATCAACAAGTCGCCGAAGCCAGATAAGTGTATTAGTAACTGCGTAAACGATATTATTGGTACTATCCGTGTACCATAGTCCGAATGCCTGCAGAATGTTAGAGGTTTCTATAAAAGTCGATTATCGCCAGTCAACAAAATAATAGTAAAGCGAATTCGCTATAATATCCTGTACATAAAAGGATAATTGTTTTTGTACTTTTATACACGATGTTCTTGGTGATGAGCCTTATCAGCGCTGCTCGAGGTGCACCTACTCATTTTCTTGTAATAATCTAATATTTGCCGCATATTAATCTCATTTTCGGAAAGTATCGGGGAGATTGTTTCACTTTATCCGTGTAATCTATATATACGGCTTGTTGTGAATGGTCATCGTTCAATTAATATGTATTGATCTATTTTGTGAAAATTGATATATGAAGGAATGTATTGAGTGAAATTTAATGATATTGATGATTATATGTCATAATTTGTGAAATGTGATGATATTAATGATTATGTGTCATACTTTGTGAATTTTATGAATTTGTCGATAAGATGTCATAGATATCAGGAGCCTAGCGAAGAATAATAATTACGTGTCATAAATTGTGGAAATTAATGAATATGAGAACCTGTCTGTGCTTTGTAAAAAGTCACTTGAGGAGTACGTGTTTATAAAGCTCACGGATTTAAGCATTATCTGTCCATTGTGATGAAGAAAATGTAGGGAGATTATTATTCGTGAACTTCCTTGCTTCGGGTTCAATTTAATGTGTTCTTCGCACACGATATAAGTAAATGCAATTGAGATCTGTTAGAATGATGTCCTTACTTATTGATTGTATTATCATCTGGACCCATGAGTGAGCCAAGCTGATGGTCCTGTAAAGGAAAATATTGTTCTGACTCAAATAACTAAAGAATAAATAGAAATAATTATTTCAGGTGTGACTCGGAATAAGGAAAGGTTCCCGTGGAACAAATGCGAAAGAAATAAATTTAAAAGATTACAAAGAATATAATCAATTCGTCATAAGTTGGATTAATGTCTGCAGTATAGTGTTATGTAAAATATATTTAATCTTAATACATCAGAATTTATCATAGAATTCACAGCTATCACTACTTAACCTAATGTCACTTTCAGATTTAGGCAAACGCCTTGCGCATGGCGCTCGAACAGCAGGCGAACCGAGTGAGAAATGCTTCAGTAGATTGAGTGCGCACTAGGTCAGACGCACCATCCTATCGCCACCACAGAGTTTCCTGGGGGGCAAATGGCTTAGTAACCACAGCGTACTATAGTCACATAATTAACGCGTACAAACGTACGAGCACCACTATCGTTTATGATCCTTTCTACGAACTATGAATTATAAAACAACCACAGAATTCTCGTGTATCATTAGCTACTCGTTATAATTCATTGTGATTTATAATAATGGAGGTTTTATTAATAAATAATTTTCGTACTAAAGCCAACATGTCAGTGATGGAGTATATTAATTAACAGAGTACTCGTAATTAATGTTTTTCCCAAGTGAATTTCATTTCAAGAGCGTGATTATGATGTGATATAAATTAATTTCGTACCTTTCTACGCTTGTTAACATTGTTCAATTAATACGCGGAGTGTATAAGAGTTGTTTATACAAGTCATATTGTAAAAACTAACAAAGCAACATGTTACGCCAGCGTCATCACTGATGATGTGGGACATTTTTACAAAAGACCATAAAAACCGAACAAGTATTGAATTTTTTTCACAGTTTGACACATTTTTTTTCTATCTCGTTCCTTATCTATTTTCAAATTGTTATGATGTGACGTGATAGTTTAATCGAAAATAAATTTTTTGGAGACGATACTCGAAATCGACGCTATGGTTTACTATGTTTTCTAGTAAAATGTATTCATTTTCTAGCAAAAAAATATTAAAGAGCATGGGAACGTCTTTGATGATGAAAATTATGATAGCATCCTTTTCTTGGTGTATAACATTTGTTCTGAATCAAGCAGACGATAAGTGTAAAGCGAAATTGTAATGAGAAACTTAGCGCGATGATGTTCGAAAGTATGAAAAGATTAGGCCATGATTAGGCATAGATATCGCGATGAGAAATTTTTCAGACATACGTCGTTGCAGGGTAGTCAGTAAATTTATTTGAAGCCATAATAATTCGAGAACGTTTTCCACAAGAGAAATTCAAGCCCACGGACATTGCGCAATGAGAAATTTAATGCATGAGGACTCAGACATTTCCTCAGTATAAAAAGCGTGCATTGGTCAGACGATAATTTCTACAGCTTTCACTACATTCTGTACAATGAATTTCTACAGAATTCCATCTGGTTAGTTCAGTAGAAATCAGAAAGGGGCGTGACTGCTACTGGATGAAGAATGGCAGTGGGAAGGTCGTAGGTGACGCAAATTCATAGCTATTCGTCCAATTTTTTTTCTCTGCATTAAATCGTGAATTAGTAAAAGATAAAAAAAAACTATGACGAACGTCAGGGCAGTGTGATGTATAAACGGTTGGTAATGGTATCTTCTCGATAAAGCAGATACAAAAATAAAAGGTAGAATAAAAACGTTATTCCAATAATCCGATGGTGAATAAATTGTTGGATGATACTTGGAATTTCATGAAATTTCGCTAATAGCTTTGAAGCTTCTATAAAGAGTGAAATCGAGGGGCCGAGAAAGGAATGTCTGAATCGAATATCAAACTTCGAATACGAAGATATTCTATATAACTATTCGAAGAGTCGTTTTATTCTCGAATTGTTTTCATACTTAACTTATAAAAAATTCGAACAATTCCGTAGACTAAAGGAAAATTGACAAGAAAAAGAGTAATCCTACGATTTAAAATAATATAGAAAAAAAAAAAATTTCCCGTATCTTCGGAGGGCAGTAAATTTTTCGCCGACGTTTTAGTCAATGTCAAAAGATGGGAAGAGCTTCTGAATTCAACGAGAGACGCGACAGTCGTTACGGAAGGCCGAGAAATGTCGCTGGGGAGGCAGAGGCCGAGAAGAAATATCGATGACGTTGGTGGCGCGTGGCGCAATGGGAATCGAATTTCGCGACGGACGAACGATTTCTCATGAGCGACGCTTTCACGCGACTGCGACGAGACAGTACGTGTCCCAGAGAGCTCGGGAATTGCGGAATTGCAGAAAATCGTCGATGTCGATTCACCGGTGACTCGTACCGAACTACGAGTATCCCGAGCATTGCTATAAAACTCATACTTTGTGTTTCGATGATCTAACGTCAAAAGGACGTATCTTATAATTACAGTTTACACGGAATTTTACACTGAATTAATAATTAATCTTTGTATTTTGCATTCGTATCATTTTCTGGGCATTCCAATGCCTAAGGATTTCAATTTGAGAGAATGCTTAAAATGTTGAAAAAAGTAGACAAAAATTTATGATTTTTCCAACTTTATTATTGAATTAAATTGCTTAATTAATTCTAAATGGAGTATGTGCGGTAACGTCACGACTGCATTTTTTATGGTTTCATAAAAAAAAGAAGATAATAACGAATCTTGGTCGTCTTACGAGGGTCTTCAGACGTTCACAACGTCATCGCACGGTACAGCGAGATATACAGAGTCGTGACCGTAATACAGGGAAAGCTCGCACGAGCGTCGGTCCTCGAGCGCCGCTCGCCACAGGGTTATGAAACACAAATGCGCGCTGCAAAGTGTCACGAAGATATTTTTACGGTGAGGTGGAGTACGGTGAAGGTAAAAAAAGCGTGAGTTTCTCGTATATAACGCGGCCACTCAACCCAGAAAGGTGTTCCGCGTTTTAGAAATATTTTACCACTATGCGAACTCTACCTCCCTTT
The DNA here is from genome assembly GCA_963942595.1 of Cylloceria caligata. Classification (NCBI taxonomy): domain Eukaryota; kingdom Metazoa; phylum Arthropoda; class Insecta; order Hymenoptera; family Ichneumonidae; genus Cylloceria; species Cylloceria caligata. Next base: position 75,365,552 of record OZ012704.1, read on the forward strand.
ACTTATATTAGAAAAATATTCCTCGAAAAACTTGATATTACTGTGAATGCTGGATGGAATAGTTTCAATTAAATTATTACAAATTGCACGATGATATATAAGAGTTATATTCGATGATAAAGCAATTTGGATCGGTCATCATACGTTAAAATAAAAAAATTATTTAAATATTTTATTACTCAACTATGCAAGCGGTAAAATATTTGATTACTCAGTTATTCGATTACTCAATTACACAATTACACGGTTTTCTATTAACAACGAACATAACGTGTATTGATACACGTACCATCACTATAGAATTCGTAGAAATAGATTGAATCCCGGCTGCGACGTATGGCACCAAGATAGAATAAGACAGTGCAACCCAATAGGAGTTGCTGTCTCTTTTTTTGAATGTCTTAATCAGAGAGCGGGTTTGATTACAAACAATCCACGTTTTGAAAAAGAAAACACTTGCATTGTTTGTTTAGATTTTAAGGCTACAGCGAGCTAGAATAACCTGCTAGTTCATCGAACTTTGGAATTATGTTTGATGCGAACGATTCACGGTAAGGTTGATTTTCGTAAAGGAAAAGTTATTATTAGTATACTCAAGAGAACGCTGGTACAGTCACCGACAATTGAAGTGAATGCATTTACCAGTCACTCGGAGGCTTTCTATCAGCGCTCCGAGTGCCTTCGCTAACAAGCAGCGCAACTTCCTTTAACACGGCAGCCCCTATTCCGATAAGCCGATAATTTGAGTTTGCCGACACCCTGAAATTCGCAACATACCACGAAATAACACTATTGAAATCAATATATATATAATAGTTACGGTAATCCACCAGACGCGTAGCTTCCAGCAGTAAGCGGAATCGGTTTTCACAGGATTTATACGCATATATGCGAAGAGCGGGTGAGAGAGAGATATATCGAAAGGAGAGCGTTGAACTTCCGTGGACGGATATCCGTTACGAGTTTGCCGGAGATCGAATAACTATTTCGAAGGATACAAGCGACTGGAAACGTATTAGTTACTGCGTACTATGAATCTATGGTATAGACAGTATGTCATGAACGAAAGTACCCGCTCTTCAATTTGAGTCTAATAGAATAATTAATCAACGATTTATAAATTATCTACATCATGGTAATGTATTTTTAAACCAAAAGGTAATAATTCAGAAGTGAGACGGGATTGGTGTGTGGGGTGGAACTACTGGAACGAATACTCAGCCAGTCAAGAAGCAGCAAACGATGTGAACTCTTGAAGAAAAAGCTAGTCGGTGGTGAGAGAAAGATAGCGAGAGAGAGCGAGAGAGAGCGAGAGAGAGAGAGAGAGAGAGAGAGAGAGGGAGAGAGAGAGAGGGAGAGAAACGAGTGCACCATCGCAGCACTGCATTATTACCGTGCGAAGCACGAGGCCGGGTTGGGCGTCATGTTGCCCGAAACGAATGGCAAAGTTCAGTTGCTCGAAGGAGGTCTCGTCATTCACTTGCAATGTAGCTCCTTCTTCTATATTGCAGGTATACCTTGTACATTGCAACACGACGAAACGGATGCAGGTGACGACAGACATCGAGATCGGGCGAAAATAGGAAAATGTATTAGAAATGCCATGAATAAATTATGATGAATAAATAGGATTAAGCAGATAGTATTTGTAGTTCACACAGACTTACCACTTTTGGTTGCATATTAAATTCATAATGTCTTTCACTTCATTCTGCTATGTTAATATTTTAAATATAAAATGATAATCAGCTTAAATAAACAACTTTTTGAAGTAAGAAAAGAAAGTAGGGACGTTATGCTCACTTTTTAACGAAGCACGTCCATTGATTTTACCTCAACGTCGAGAGGTCTGTTTACATTGAGATCTTGTAAGATCTTTTGTAGATAACGTAAACGTCCAAGTTATTAATTAGTCACTAATTAATAACTGCTACGTATAGACATAGGGTAGTGTACACAGTCGCTTTGGGAGAAGTTGGATTAAACGCTTTTAAACGACGATCGGCCATTATGACTTGACACTTCTAGGAAAAGAACTTGTGAAAAAATTCGAAATGCACTTAAACATTTCAAGTATTGTGACTTGAAAATGTTGATAAAAAATGTTGGTGAAAATAAAGTTTTCTTCGTGGGGATGTAAAATTTGTTGAAACTAACGATACGCAAGATTACTCTTACATTTTGTGCGAGAACAATTTGAAGGGAGTGTGACAACTGAATACAATATTTAAAATCCGAACAGTATCGGGTGCATGAGCACTGTATTTCGGTTTAATATCGACATAAACGGAGTTTAAGTTATAAACGGTCGATTAAACCACAGGTTATGTCGATGTTAAATCACAATTATAAAGATTAATTGTACCTCTATACTGTAATTGCATTTTTAAATGCTTAATAATCTTAACTTAACTTACCCCGTCTCCAGAAATTAAGTTCGACTCACAGGGATCGATATAAATACTTGTCCTGCAAAAATGGAATAATGGAATTAAATGAAAATTACACCCAAGTTAGATGAGTAATAATCCCGCAGAATAACAGTATTGAAATATTTTCATACGATCGCAAAAAAATTATAATAAATATTAATTGAATATTGATCCGATTTTCCCCGTTTTTCCCTTGTTATAATCCTATTAGGTTCTCCCACCATTCGACCAACAGCCAATGGGCAGCCTTGCCAGTAATTGGTACACCTTTGCATCCTTGTTTATACCCATGAACTTACATGGTTAGAGCGTGAGATTTTTCTTACATGGTCACTAACTTAAGCCGTTTACTTTACTAGCAGGAGCCACTGTTGTGGTCTTTACACTGCTCGCCTTCACGTGTATTTCTTTTGCTTCGCAATTTCTTCGCGTTTCCTCTTGCCCGTGTTTGACCTGCTGCGCAGTTGCTACGGATATAGAAACGCGGCTAACCCACGATATAACGATGCGATATCGTAAAGCTCCGACACGTGAGCGAGCGCGATATTATCACGGACATTGCAGCTGTGCTTGCGTTGTGCATTCATAGAGTGTACAGCTGTAACATACGAGTACGTAAGGTACGAGCTACGGGTATGATGCTTTTATGTATTACACTGCAGGCTACGTAGCGATCCTGGTTATGCTTGCGTGACTGAGGAATGCGGTTTCTGCACCTGCCCAACACTGACGTACGTGAACTGTCTATACAAGTAATAATCCTAAAAATATTATGATAAGAGATTTTATGGTAGAGCTTGAGATTTACGTATTATTCTAAATGACAGCAATGTCAGCGAGTCAACATGATAATATTCCGCGAAAAAAGTGAGTCAGGAATTCCGTTGAATTTAAGAATTCAGTGAGTGTGAGTTAAAAGAAAAATTCTACGACTCAACATATCGACGAACGAACGATTCAACGAACCACGAATCAAGTGTTGATTAATTTAAAAAAGTTAACGCTAAGAGAAATCATAGCAGGCCAAGCAACTAGTCATTCTCAACTGCTAAACTTTTAATTCATAAAACTATTTTAATATTCAACGTAATTACTTTTAACCGGTTGCGCGATTGCAATAAATTAAGGGTAACAATGGAAAAATTGAATTCAAACATAAAAATGAACCAACAATCGATAGTCGAAGAATAATAGTTGCCAGATCTAAAAGATGTTTCTCAGAGTGAAGAATTTTTTAAGACTCAAGGATATTTAACGAGATAAAAAAATCAATGAGATTGACCAATGAACGATTGAACGAATTATTAGTCGAATGGATGACAGAGTTGAGACGACTAAAGATGAAATTCAATAAGGAGAGTGATAAAAATAATGTTGAGAAATAATTATTTGTTCTTCTAACTTCCATTTACCCTCACAGCCCCGATCTCTCGATCTCTCTGTTGCTCTCTCGCTCAACAAACTAAAACGTGAAATACGCGTAAACGAAATACCGCCTTAGCAGGTGGAAGGTGATCTCGTCGAGTAATTAGCGGAGGCGGTAATTTATCAGAGCTGGAACGAAAGCTGCGAATGAGGGGTGGTTTCCTGCTTTGGAGATTTCGAGTTCTTACTCGCAATATTTCTCTTACAAGCGATACGATCCTTCATCTCCTTCTAGAACTGATAACGATCGTTCTCTTGATTATTCTCTTGTTTTCTTAGACTCGGTAGTTTATTATTCGTAATTAAGCTTCAAAGAGTATTCCGAATTTTTCTTTTTTTATTTATAAGTCAATACACTTTTGCCTTTCGGTTTGTTAGATCTTTAAACTTGTTCAGATTAATCTCCGTGTTGTCAACTTTTCGTTATTCACTTAAATATTGTATTTTCATCACGTATCAGCTAAGATGTTTAACATTTTACTTGCAAAGAGTACCAAAGTATCTAAGTAGAACAAATTTATACACGTTATCAGCTACGATATATGTTAAAGCATCAGGTATCTCCCATTTTTTAAATGATATGAACATGAACATGTATTCCGCACCTCATTCCACGTGTTCATCTCTCTTCTAATCTCCTCATCGCTGCATCAAATATACAACTTAATGTAATACTAAGATATATCTTTAGTAGAGTTTTGCGTGGAAAAGGGACACCGGTTGGAGAAGCCTTATCGACTATGCCGAACTCTCTCTCCCTCGCCCTGTATCTCTGTTTTTTACACAGTTTCTCTGCACACACGTTTCCTTACGTAATCGTACATACTGTTGACACAGTAACTGTTTGCATTTCCAGCGTCCTTCGTACCCACCCCTTGTCACACACCGTCTCGTTTTATCGTCTGACAAAGATCACCGACGTTTCAGGTGAAAAATACTGCTGTGTATAACTAAAAATGTTATTACTCATGAGCCGAATGACACATCAGGGTCAATTAAACGAGGTTATAAAAATTTCGAAATCATTTAACAAGTTACCAATAGTATAAATATTAATACGCTGTAAATATTCTTAATTTATAATAATTTATTCACTGGATATATACAATATATTTCGTTTTCATTATCTTTTTCTTATTTCTCATTTGAAAAGTCTAGCAGAAAAGTTATAGAGCCGGAAGAAGAAAGCACACGGTCGTACCTTCAATGACGCCCAAGAGTGTTGCGTGAATGGCGCTAGTGCGGATAGATGAGAACCGGAAAAAAAACCCGGAGCAACCCTTCGCCTTTGACTCTTTCATGTTCTATAATATTTCCGAGAATAGGAAGCTTACTACCCTATAGGGAATTATATGAGTTCGCAAACTCTGACGATGAATATTCTTCACTTCAATTTAATGCAAATTTGAATAATTAACGCAAAAAAAAAAGCAATGAATGTTAGAAATCGTTGGTACGGTAAGAATTGGGTGTAAGGAATGAAGTTCAGTTTCTTTGAGTTGGGAAAATGAAAGATAAATATGTAGAAAAAAATATATCCGCGTGAAGTACGAGAGATGAGAAGTTAGCTGGAACTTTGGACGCTTCAACGTGGAAAATCTTGTAACGCCAGGAGTTTTTTTTTTTTTTTTGAACTTTTACTGGTACGCTGGATGAAAAGTTTTAGAGACTGAAAGAGAAAAGAAAGTGGAGGGAAAAAAGTGGGTTTACCGTGCGCGTGAGACGTTGTATACGTTAGTTCCGAGTCGTGAGAGACGAAATGCTGGCTCGTTAAACACTCGTTACTTGTACAAGGTAGGAGAAGTAGACGGAAACAAAATGAAAGGGGGTAAGCTTTTTCTCTATTTTAGATAGAAAATAAAACTAGAGCACCACAGCCATCCCTAAATTTCGAGTGGATACGAGAAACTTGGGGCGTAGTTTTTCTTTTCTCACGAATAAGAAATTCCTAACTCGGATATATTTTCATCAAAGTTCATAGAATCATTAATTCTGTGGTGCAATTTCACACCAATTTAAATATTTAATAAATATACAATTGAAAGAACAAACATTAACAGACACGAATAAAAGTTATTAACCCTTCAGGTACGGCGTTGTCGCCTTGCAGTTAACTGCTCGGGCCGATCCCTACACTTTGTTAAAACTATATATTTAAACATTATTGTCAATGTTATTTAAACTCGTGTAGTTGATAAAATAAAATTCATACATAGCGAGTAGAAGTAGTTAACTGTTGTTGTACTAAATTTTTATATCGTCCGTTAATCTGGACGTTTGTACCTCGAGTAGCTTAAGGGTATTCCCGTGGCTTGTGCGGTAGTAACGATCCAATGTAGTAACAGTCGGAAGTCTTGCAAGAGTGAAGAGTAGTTACAAGGTCGTTTTAAAAAAAAATCGTACCTCCGAGTTTTTTTTTTTTTTTTAGAGTATGAGGGTTGCCATGTAACCTACACAGTGTAGGTGCACAAATATATTACGTAAATAGGTAGTGTATAGGCGCAGTACACGTGTGCGCCTACTTTCTCAGGAGCCTAGAAACGAGGTAACGAGCCACTTGTGCAAGGAAACCTCGCCAGTTTGCTTTCAGAACAGGAAACGTGCGAGAAACTTGCACATTAGTCGCGTATATCCACTTTGGTTATCGCAAAACCTCGACTTATCCTGCTACCTTCTGGCAGTGCCGCACCTTCGGCTCTTCGCTTCTCATTAAGGTGGATAATAAGCTTCTTACAAGGAAAGATCCAATATTATCTTAGGATCTTTAAACTAATTTTACATTTACATATTTTATTTCTACATCGATTGCTTACTCACAATTTTTAAAAATAATGCTTTTAGAGAAAAGATTTTTTTTTTAAATCGGGAAATACATCGATCGATACTATTGTATGCTAAAAATGAATATTTCCTTGGTTATTTATATCATCGTCGATAAATATAAGTCGATCTACTAGTAAACTGTTAATAATTTTATACGTTTAACCTTTAATCAGGATAATACTATGTTTTATCAACAAGTTTTATTTCCAAATTTCTATACTGAATTTTAATTTTAGAATGAATTATGGATCGAATTAAAAATGTTTATTTCAAATTAACCAGAAGAGTCCATGGCTGGTGAGATACTCAATTAAAAGTGTGAGTTATTAGTCTCAGAACTTCTATACTAGGAAAGCGAATTAAAACAAGAATTGGCCAAAAAAAAATAAAGAAAAAATTAAGAACGGTGAGGTATTTTTCGCGTAGATAGTAAATCGTTGACTGAGAGTTACGTGAAAGAAGGTCCTCGATTGGCACCGATTCTCTTTGATTCGAAGAACGCGACGACGACGACGACGACGACGAGAGCTTGAAAAAGAAGTTTCGCTCGACGGTATCCTTTGCTTTGCACCTTAACTAATTAGATTACCCTTGGCAAAGGCTAATCAACGACGGAGGATGGAATACGATAATAAAGACTGGAGTGACACGGGCTCACGACAAATTTATCTTCGTACCTTTTACTTATATATATCGTCTGGATGTTCGACGCGCTTTGTAGATTTGCAATTTCATGATTGTCCTCGCGTGTGAGCCAAGCAAAGTGTCTTTTAAAAAACCGTTTGAACCAACACAGGTTCAAGGTTTACACAAAGTTCAGTAACACAAAAGTTCAAAGTTTTAGACACGCAATCTTCAAGTAGATTAAAGAGGCAACGTACATTTTTAAATGTTACCTTCTCATCATGTACGAAGTATGTTACGCGAAGTAGTATTGGGATCTAAAAAAAAAAAATTGACTCACAGATCATAGTGTAAATACATTTTTCCAGTGTCCTAGAATACGTCAAAAGCATTCATTCATTTCTGTCTGTCTGTATCCGTCGGTCCGTCCGTCCGTCCGTCCGTCCGTCTATCTGTATGTCTGTCTAACTTTTGATACTCTACTTAAAATAGTTTTTTTAATTCAGTTAAAATTTAGTCAGCAGACTATTTAATTTCGTTCAAATCATTGAAACTGAGTGTTTGATCAGAAATTGCTTCGTCATTCTTTTGGTTCGTTGTCCACAAAGCTTCCTCGATGAGGGAATCAAAATTGATCAACGTATTTTTTCATAGAGAAGGCTTTGTGTACGACAACCTAAAATAATGGAAAAGCAACGCACAAGTTTTTACTATGCAGCTGCTTAAAAATATATAAAAAATATATTTTTCTGTTATATTTTATGTTCATGGAGGTATCTAATTTTTATTTGTACTCGTTTGCATCGTCGTTGTGTGCTCTTAATCATTAAAAATCTCTTAATATTATTACTTTCGCAAATTGGCAGCGTTGTACAAAGCATATAAACAAGCTTGCAAAATGTTACCTTGCAAATTGCATCACCATGATTTTATACCGTTCGCAAAGCCTTCTTCTCTATGAGGAAGCCAAAATCGATCAACAAACTTCCTTATAGAGATTGCTTTGTGAACGTATAAAATAACGAGAAAGCAATTTGCAAGGTTCTGCTTTGCAGAATTGTTCCCTTGACGTTGAAATGCTATTGCGTCTTTTGATAATTTTAGGAATTACTGACTTTGAAAATTGAATTATGGTATAGTTTGACTGCATCATTATCTCTCTCGCTTAAAAATCCACTTTCGTTTAAAATTCTCTCGCATGAATATCTCGAGATATTTTAATTTACATTTAATGTCAATCCACCGTAGTAACTTACGCTTACGGGATAAAGATCAAAGACCATTTAATGCAGATAGTGGACGAACTCGAGCTAGTTCGGTGTCATTCAAGTTAATCAGTTTTTAATAAAAAATATTAAAAATAATCAAGGATAAAGTTGAAAATAACTATCACGTGCATCGTAAAGTAAAACGTAATAAAGTTTACAAAAAAAAAAAAAAAAAAGTAAAAGCAAAAGAACTTAAAGAACTGGTTGAAATTCTTAAAATGACAGAAGCTCACTGTTAGGACACTGGAGAGAAAATAGCGTGTCTCGGGTAAACGAAGCGAGGAAAAACCGAATACGACAACGTACGACTCAATCCTGACCTTGTTTACTTGGAGGATCTAATCTGACGTATAGTACACTTCAATTATTTCTTATTCCCTCCGTTTATTCGCGTTCCTTCGGTACGCTTACTTCTCTATTGCGAATTCTTGGTACCACCACAAAAATCTTTTTACTTGATGTAACAGTTCAATTTGTGGGCACACTAGTAGTATGATTTCAACTTCAGAATTGCTGCTTCGAGTAATTGCAAGGTACGTTAGTTATTGGATAAATCAATAATAAATTTAGTAATTAACTAATTAATATTAGTTGAATTAACTATAGAATTGTTTTTTTTTTTTTAATACTCCATAAAGAGATTTTAAGAATTGATATTACTTCAATGTCAACTAAAAGTGCATAAAAGTAGTTGAATAAAACATTTAATTAATTAATTCATTCATTCTCTTTATTATTTTCGGAATAAAAAAAAAAACAAATGTTTGCAAGAGAAATAACTAAACCCGAAGACTCACCTGAGTAAAGAAATAGTAGTAAACCTTCATTCCTCGGTCGGCAAATAATTGCGCAAAGTGTGTGGACGGACATATGAAAAAGTAGTCACCCACGACGTCAGCAACAGCTTCCTGGTACATGTAACCATCCTTCGCGCGTTCCCAGTCTGTGTACTGCAACAAAAAAAGGGATATCGCAACTGTTTACTTCTTTTTCTCGTTACCGTTCTCTAATTTTCTTTAATTATTCCTTGCATCTACATATTCCTGCAACAATGTCGACGTTAAAAAACTTTTCTCTCCCAAGTTTTTCTACCTTTTATGTCACAGGATAAAATAGACTTTTCCCTTTTTTTTGCAATGCTGAAAGAAACGTAACTGCGTTCATATATATTTTTTGTAAATGAAAAATAATAATGGCATGAGCAAGCAGACGGCATAAAGTTTACTCGATGGTTTTTTAATATTTAAGAATAAAATTTCTTTTAATTACTCTCATCTATCTAATCTGCAAATATCGAAATAAAACGTTTTCTCTTGTCATTAATTCAAGCGACATTTTCTTTTATATATCGAGGAGTAGTGGATAAAATCGTTGATACTTGACAGTTATGTAGTAACGTGAATTCTATCTCGTTCGCCAATTGACATAAGGGAAGAATATTTCATGACAGCTGCTATACGTTGCACGTGGGAAAGTCCAGCCCGTGGGCCACGTTCGAACATCGATACGATCGAGGTCGTGTACGGCTCTACTACTCTGTGTATAGCATCGGATTGTTTTATAGGCACGCAACATCGGAAGTTAGTTGTATCGAGTGTCCGGTGTATTGATAAAGAATGTTTAAAGTGTCGGTTCATCGCTGTGTCATGACCTGGAATATTTCAATTGAAGAAACCAATAAATCGTGTAATAAAATTAATTGTCGATAAATTCATTGATGGAACAGACAATTAACTTGAAAAAAAAAAACACAACGCCAAGTTTTCCCGTTAATTGTGTTTCCACATAGAAATTTACGTTCATATACATAGGCCCTTGACACAATAAAATCGACGAATATTTTTGTTTGTGTTCCGACGCTCAACGTTTGAAATTGTCGATTTTTTTTTCTTCAAATTTCAAGAGACTACAACTTTACTCTGAACCATTTAAATGTTTATACAGTTATTTGATTATCCCGTGAGTAGATTTAAAGTTTATGAAGCTGGTATTATGGCCTCGTGTGTACCGAGCGTCGAATGATTTTCTCGAATTTGAAAATCAGCAAAACTATATAACCGTGACTAATTGCTATTTTATTTGAGTGATAACGTCACGGTCGTGGCTTGTACAATGGTCAGGAACAAATTGTGTACGCTGGATTACGCGGTGCGGTTTGTGCCACGCGCCGAAACTTGGCCAGTTAATTAATCGCGTTGATAGAGGGAATCAAGCGTGGTACGATATACACGTAACTGATATTGTTGGAACGGAAGTGCTCGGTGCAACGATGCGTCGTACATTGAACTCATTATTCCTTTGTTATAAATTTTATTCTGCTTCACAAACCTGTGTTATGTTTCTTTTATTTTTTTGTTAATCTAATAATTCGATGTTAAAATTTGACACCAGGAAAAAATTATCCTTAGACGTTAAAATTTTTTTTGTATAATCAGAATAGTTTTAACGAGTGTTTCGTATAAATAATGAAAATAAAAGAAAATATATTTCGAGTGAAATTTTGTAATTGTACATTTATTTATTTATTTCAAACAGTTGTAGACTTGCTGTGTGATGAATATTTATTTTAAAAAGTGATACAACGAATAAATTGTCATACAAAGAATTCAGTGGAAGGGAAAAGCATTTGAAGTGAACAAAAAAATCTATGAAATTATTGTCGTTGTGCCCAGTCATTGAACAGTCTCAGAAGAAAATAATTCTTTAGAGTAAGTAGGAAAGAGTTAAAGGAGAAAGCTTTACGTTCATATTTATAGAGGTCAGGCCTTGATGCGTAGTAATAAATAACCTTAGACTTCCCGTTGAGCTTCCATGGTGAGTGTGAACAGCGGCTTCTCGATGGATGTCGAAAAAAGTGTGGGAAGGTATTCGATTACTTACTGAATAAGAAATATGGGTATCTTGTTACTCGATCGTTTGAGAAAAGGAAGAGTTTGAAAGTATTTGTAGTTTTAGAAAGAATTACGACAAAAGGAAAAGGTCGGAAGAAATAAAATGTTAAGAAAGAAAAGTGAACGACACGTCGATTCACAGATCGATATTCTTCAAAGAAATTACCTCTTAACCATTTATAAGTCAAAAGAATATCCCTACTTCTCCGTTCTGCCGTAAAAATGTGTTACTCTCACTCTGCTCTTCACAGTTCCATTCCGAGATGGTTTCGGGTGGTATGATTTATTAGGGGTTAATATCTAATAGTAAATGATAACTACAGGAGGGACTTTATTATTTTTGGAAATGTCAGTAAAACATTCATCACCGTTAAATTATTTACAATTTTTTCCATTGAGCAGTGAAATAAAAGGTTATTTTTTTGGTGTATAATTTATGTCAAAAAAAAAATGACAACTTTGTACCACCGTTATTATCGGTAGATATATCTACTTTTTATCAAACCTTTCCCTCACTTCTATCAAACATTCATAGTTGTTATCTCAACGTACTATAAATAAAATAATAACTATACTTTTCATAGTATTAATATTATTTCACGAAACAACATTTCTGCTAAGCAAGATACATCATTACCATACATGCATGCGAGCGTATATTGACTTGTACGCCTCGACAGTACATACAAGGAGTAGATTTGGTACGTTACACATGCACTAAGGTACACAAGGTAATACCAACACAGAGGAATTAACAGAGCTAGAAACAGTGAATACAGATACAGATATAGAGAGTGTTCGATATCGAGATTCGATAATCTTCCTTCGATAAACTAACTTTAGACAGGGGTTGGCGGAAGGGGTGAAAAGGGCGGTTCGTTATATTTCCGAAATACACTATAGTTGTATATTACTGTGCTGTGTGGCCTCGTGGGGTTGGATTCGTTATTTAGCCAGGAGCTGTACAGAATGCCTCGGTATTGTCGGACGATTTACGTATTCATAATTCAACCTCGACGCCTTTGTAATTCTCGCGGGATTCCGTGCACCGTGTTATCGATTTTATTTTAACTCGTTTTATATTCTTGCGAATGCATCTACCGTTTTATTAATAAATGATAGGAAACCAATGTATAATTAAACTTATTTTAACTTCGTGATTTGTTTCTCGTGTTATGTAAAGTCATTGAATGTATTTCATAATTATGGTGTATTCTATGAAACTAATTTTATAATAAGTTAAAAAATAAATCAACGAGTGTAGTTTAATCCTTATACCAGAAGCTCTCGAGAAGCATCTGCTTAAATTTTATCATCGTGAGGAAGAGGGATTCGTTATGAAAAGGACTTTATGCTCTCGCCAATCTCTCATCAGTAGACTGTTATTAATAACGTCGGAAAACATTTCAGTATTTTCGTTGATTCTCTTAATGCCACGTTCGCCTGTTTCTGTATATTATACATTCTATGAATAGCCTTCCCGAGACTAAAACCACATTTCACTCGATTACTATCAAAACGATTGACAACTATTCTAACAACGGTTATTGATTTAATGGAATATTTCGAATTTTCCGACTGAATTTCCCTAACTCTTTCGTATCTTTAAAATATCGTTAACTCGACGACCTAAAGTATTTAAAAATTAAGTCACTCTGGTAACGCAAAGATTTTTTTTTAGAAAAAATACAGATTAATCGATCAACGATTCTGTTAAGGCGATTGAAATATTTTCTTTAATTTAAAACATTTTTTTTTACGAATACAAATTGTGTAATTTTATAAAATTATTATTTTCTTACGGTAAAATCACCTTTTTTACTTCTCTTAAGTCTTCAGTGAAAAACGGAGGTAGAGATGGAAGGAGAAGTGGATATTACGTACGATGTTTTCTCCAAGATTTTATTATTTCTGGGTGTCCGTGTCTGTTGTAGAAATACTACATCCACTGTGCGTCATTCAGTATAGAGGTAAAAGCGAATAAGGAAAAAAGGAATTTCAGGGAGTGAGGTGGATATTGCATATAGAGGACACGAGAAATAGTTTTATGTAAATCTTCGTGTTCAGGCTGAATCCCTCGTGAAATCTCAACTCGTCCTACTACCTTTTTCTTCTTATAACCCCTTTTCTTCCGAATATACATCCTCTGTACTAACTGATGTATATGCTTATATCTGAATTCATATTGTATTCTTGTTCCACGAGCTGAGTACTTTCCAAGTATTCCAATGCATACTATGGTTATTTGAATTTTTATTTGATTTAATATATATTTTTCAACACGATGAGATCGGGCATATATGCGTTATTATTAATTTCTTCTACAGACCCCATGCTCGATCAGCTGTCAGGAGTAAAGAGTAATGACGTATACATGTTTACGCTTAGAGTACAACACGACATCGGATTGACGCAGAATTTGAGAATTTTTTAATCATGGTAAAGCGAGAAAAAAGAGGAATCCTACCGGTATACCGCAATCGAGAAGAACACGTATGTCACTTTCGTAGTAAACATTCGCCCTACTTATTTGTCAATGCCATCGTATATCCGCGTTACCTTCGAGCTTAATGAATTTAATTACGGATGATCCTTGGCGATGGTTAGTAGAGTCGTTTCGTGTGACAGTGACGGAGACCTGGATGTACCGTAAAGCATCGCGACCCGTGAGTTGATCGATCGCCTCATCAACTCTCGCTCGGTTCTACCATCTTATCAGCAAAACTAAAGTAAACGCAAAGCAAGCTCTTATTTTCCTTACATAACACATAACTACATTATTTTCTTATTAAAATAATATTCACAAGGGTTTTTAACTTTTTTACAAGTAAACTTACTTTGGTGCATATTCCCATCCAAATTATTCTTTTTTTTCTTCTTGACTAAAACAAGGATGCAAAATAGAAGCACGTACATGCTTCCTCATTATTTTTCTATTTTTTTACCTAACCACCTATATGAGGATGTATGTTGATCAATGTTGGCTTTCTCATGAAGAATGCTCTGCGAACAACGAAAAATAATGAGGAAACAATGTCTAAAATTTTATTTTGCATACGGAGACTAGAACTACACACACACATACACACACACGCGCGCGCGTACACGCACACACGCACTTTTTTGCTATAGATACGCAAGCAGTATAGATATATGCCATATGGAATAATTGCATATGTTGAATTTTGTTATGGAGTTATATTCTACCGGCTCAAATAGGATTTCTATGAAATAAAGAATGCGTATTGGCTTCTCCATGGAATCTACGCGAGTATGAGTATATCGTATATCGTATCTGATGTATAACCTGATTAACGATTTTGACTTTAAAATTATTTTTGGACTTTCGATAATCAGAATTTAAACAATGTAATTATTCAAACTTTCGTTGTTATATTTTAATTGGAATAGAGACGTAATATATAAATAGAAAATTTCATTTCGAATAAAATGATTTCGTCGGAAATTAACATCTTAATTATTTACACAAAAGTGATTTGATACAATAAAATAATATTTATTTGAAATATTATACTGTTATGAAGCGAATGACGTATAAACAAATATAAACGAGTTCTTGTGTCTACCGAATCGAAGCTATCTACTTGAAATTTCATTTTACTTCAAACCATCTTATGTACGTAATAGCAAGTATATTACACGATCGAAGAGCGAGTGGAAGCGTGAAGCAAACTCTCCGATATTCCCACGTTCGACCGGAATTTTCGATTAGCCGGGAAAAGATTGGGGGGTAAAGTTTCCATTCCTCTTTACTCTTCACCTCACTAGAGAGGAGTGAGTGCAACGGTAAGCTCGATTAAGCTCTTGGCGAGAGGGAGAACGTGCACGTCTTTGCACTTTTCAATCTATTGCACTCCCCCATGAGAACCCGCCAAAACTTAAATTTCTCTCGCTTCCATCATTGCTCACTTCGACTCTCCTTTATCATTTCACCTTACTTTTCTACAGGGTGATAAAAAACTAATTTTACTGTAGGCTGCACAAAAAATTAAGACTTCTGTTGCCAGTTTGTTTTTTAATTCTCGATAAAATTTATTTTCGTCAAACTTTTCAAGTTCGGTTAAAACTATTTTCATGTCCAATTGTAGTTGAAAATGTTGTTTTCGTGAACGGTTTGAACTAAAGTCTATTTGCGAACAAAGATCTAAGTTGTTCATTGTCACTTCGTGTGCCGTCTTCCAATCCAATTTTATGCTTACACGTGCGTGCAACTGTACGAGCAGCAACTCAGCGAAAATAAATTTGAGATTTGTACCGAGCGAGTGAGTTAGCGAGTGCTCGTATATTTTCTTCGTACGAAAACTTTGATTGTCGTTACTATCCTTCTACACCAGTTGTTGCTTCTGTCGAGTTCGAGTCTCGCATCTTCTCTCCTTCTATTCATCTCGTTGCGAATCGAAATCATCTTATTAAAACTTGGTAACGAGCTGAAACGTTCGACTCTATATACACTTTTCGACACTAGGAAGTAGTTGCCGCGAGAATCGCTGTAAACAATTTCAGTCAACTGTCAAATCTATCGTTAGAAGACGTGCGCAGCAACGCCCGAAATCGGAAGTATCAGCACAAATCTTAACTTTGAGATCTGAAATTTTATTATGATGTAAACGAGAATTTCATAGAAATTTTTTTTTAATTTTAAGAATACTTACAGTTTTATTTTTTTGTAATACGATTCACATCATTTCGAGGAGAGTAAATAATTGCGGACACGGAGATTCTCGTTTCGATGGCAGTATTTACCGAATTTTCAAATTCACAGCGGACTTAAAACTTTGAAAAATTAATCATAATATATAAAATACGTAAGCTTGCTGTATTTAATAAACTGTCATAAAAGTGAATCATCTGCCAAACACGAAAGATGATACGAGTGAAATAAATTTTTTTATCGACTAATTGATTGTCGATGAATCGTTCGAGGTTTCTTTTGGTACGAAGATATTTTTATTTAAAATAAAATACGTTGATAAATTCATTTTGTCGTGAAATGTTGTCGACGGAAAATTTTGGCGGTACACCGAGTATTTTGAGTCGTTAGATAATATCGCACGTGCAAAAATATAGGTCAAGAAGGTTGCGTGCGAGAATAAATGGTTTGTTATAACAAGCAACCGGTAAGATTCCTAAGCATTCATCAGTTTTATGAGTCCATCGGATTATCAAAAGTCCACTTTAACGATAAGAACTGTACCCGCGAGTAATTTGTCATTTGCGTGGGTAGCCAGAGGTTAAGAGGTCAACGAATCAAGACGAAAAGAAAGATATCTCTGTAGCAGTGATTTCGTAATGTTTGTCACAGTTACTCCATTATCGGATGATAGAAAAGGATATAGAAGTATAACAACAAGATATCAAGAAGGAGAGAATGACGAAGGTTCAGAAATATAACGAAAAAGAGAAAAGTGGATCCGTGCTGTGGCAATTAAGAGATAAATTGAACGAAACTCTTTGTGGGTTACAAACAAGCTCTTTATTTCACTTAGGGTCCAGACAGCGGAGTACAAACAAAAATAATAAAACCCAAGGTTTTTTTTCGGTTCAGGTGATTCTGGCTGTTAGCCCATTTTACCACAGACAGAACGGACAGTTCCGTCTGCCTGCGAGATTTTTTCCTTTGCTTTCCAGGCACAGGTGGTACAAGCTGTGTCGGTATATTTGCCTCTGGCAAAGTAGCAATGGATAAGAGAGAACCAGTCAAAAGCTAAACAGAAGGTTCCATTACGAAACGAGCAGCGCCTACTTCTACCTTCTATTTTAATGAAACATATATCCCTAAGCGTTATGGGAGAATGTTTGAACCTTCTGCCATGTCTTACAGCATTCAGTGCTAGTGGAAAAAATAGAGGAAGATGAAGGACCGAAAGAATTGTAAAGACAAAGAGGTAAATGGAATGTTAAGGATGGACAAAAGAGAAAAGAAAGAAATTATTATACAAAATACCTAATGAACCAGCTACTTTATCACCGCAGGTAATTATAATACAGACGTCACATTCGAGATTAGTTACTTTTATTATAAAAGGACTTTTACGTCTATTATAAAAGAATACTTGAATATTGTTAAAGTGCAATTCGATATACATGGATTTGTAATAAACTACGATTTTTAGTTAGAAAAGTTTAAGTTCAATCGTTCTTTCGGAATCCCTAGAGACTCAGAGGGTAAGTTAGAGTATACGTTTTCGATAAAGTGAACTCAACAGTTCGCGAGAGTACCCATACATACGTATGAGAACTGAAGTGCCGGTTCGGTTAGCTCAACGAGAAATTAATTTTACGACTTCTCTTACTCTTTCTCGTATCCCACTCCCGCGTAGTTTTTCTTCGAAAGGAAAGAAAGAAAATGTCGGTACACTTGTAGTACCAGAAGTGACACGAAGATTGAGAAGAAGACGAAGAAAAATCAAGTTTCGAGTTTGTAAATTTTAGAACATGAAACACTTTGGTATATTTTCTCTCTTCTGTACGTTGCATGCGAATTACATTTGGTAAGTGGAACGTACGTTCCTTTGTAGTAGAATTCTAGAGCCAGGGCTCGACTAATTACGCTTTTACTACTGAAAGGTTCACTCACCAACGGTCTGACCACCAACGACGTCCCTTTCATTTCTACTTGTATACGCTCACGTGGTTTTAGTACAACGAGAACAGGCTCCACAAGCTTCGTTTATTGCTGACAAGTTTGTATTTTTATGAAACAATGTGACTTAATCTTTAGAAAAATTATTAAATTCTTGAATCTTAAATAACATTTGAACTTAAGGGGTCAATCGAAATGTCTAGCTACCATTAACAACGGTAGCAGAGAGTTGTACATTTTTATTTATCTTTTTGATAAAATATTTTCGATAACCTTAATTTAAGTAAATAACAAAATACGAACATCATCCTAAAATTTGTTTTGTCTAGATTTGTATGGCATCTTATTTGGATGTTGATTCGATTCCCAAATAAATCTTCCGGTACCGTTTTATTGGTTTCTAAATATATTTCGAAGGATCCTCCCGCCCCTAACAATAGTTGAGAATATCATTAAAACATTATTCGTGATTTAATAAATTTCTTTCTAAAAATGGCAGTCGATGATGGCAGAAATGATTTTTTAAAAATTTTTTCTATAATTTTATTGATAATACATTTACGAGTATTATTAATAAATTTCTTCGTTTCTTTAGTAGCTTAAATTTCATGCTACAAATCATTCGAATTTTCATTGAATACAATCACGAGAATCCGTCTCTAGTTCATGGCTTGCATTGTGTTCAACTTGTCACCCCTTGGCCAGTAATAATTATATTGTACTCGGACTGGTTACATAGAATTCGAAATAAAGCTGCACAGAAATTCGTCGTTCGGTCTTTACATATGCGGATACCATTTACCTCGCAAATCGTCGGTAGATTCAAAGAGAATACAGAACATTTCTAGTCTCGACTTGCGGCAAATCTCGAATAAATTATCTCTAAACGTAGCCGCTGGCGGACTCGCGGGATGATTTATATGGAGTAGTTTAGGTGGTTGAGGGGGAGGGAATGGAGGAGAGAGGAGTTACACGCGAGAGTCCGTTTGTAGCACATGTGTGTATGTACGAAAGAGGTAGATTGTACACTGTATATACAGAAAAGGAGTCAGACAGTAGGCGTTATCGCGTGGTGGATGTGAGAGGGATATTATAACTGTTTCACGCGATTTCACGAAAACTCGTTTCACGATAGAGCCTCAACGAGAAGCAGCGGCTTAAATCGCGATGAATCGTCCCCCCCCCTAACTTCCCCTATTTGCTGCTTCTATAAAATCCTTTTTTTCCTTGCGATACCTCTATCCTCACAATTCCAACTATTTAATTTTATTCATTCCGGTACACACAAAACAAAGTAAATATTAATCTTTTGTTCGATTTATTAATTTTTTAGTATAACTTAAAATAAGAAATGGCGAAAAGAATCTCAAAATACTAAACCACAGTTTATTTAACTTACAATTATTTTACAAAAGTTTCTATCTATTGAATAAATATTTGAAAAAATTGTCCTACCTTTGCCTGAGATATATTTTGTTTGGAGAAAAAAACGTAAATAATATATTTTTTTGTTATTTTAGCATACATTGCAACAGTCGGTAATGTGGATTAAGTCTGCAATTACCAATGGTGCATCAATACCGTTATAAAATAGATCAGAAAATACTTAAACACGTTGTCTCAGATTTAAAAAACTGCAAAATTGAATCATTTACGTTTACCGATGTACGTTCCGTATACGCTTTAATCTTTAATTAAACTGACTCGTGTAATTAGACTAATGGGATAACATAAAAATTAAAGTTATATGAGAAAACACGAAAATATTCTTCGAACACGAGTTCACTATCGGTAGTCTACACGTAGCGAGGGGTTAAGCGTCGTACAAGGCAGACCGGTAAGTCTTCCGTAGAACTTTCAACTCTGGCAGAGAGAGTTGCTCGAGAGAAGAGAAGGAAGGTATTGCGGTGGTTGGAAAAGTTTTCTCGCACTCGGAAGGTAACCCTGCAGAGTCCGAGGGTTGTCCGACCCCTGCACCAAACCTTAATGTTCCTCTTCCACATTTGTGCTGTAATATTTACGTCCGAAGAAACACGCCCATGCCAACTTCACGCTGAGTTTTCAGACCCCTCGGTATACATATACACATTCGCGGATTTGAACTCCTTCATCTGGATGCTTACCAGACTTGCCCCCGACCTCTCCCCCCACATGTAGTCACACCGCAAATATATTATACAACACCCACGTGTACATCATGCATTACCTACATGCCACATTCATAAATATGTATGCGGTTACGTATGCTACCACTTTGTCCCTCTGTGTACCCTTTCACCATGAATCCATGCATGTATGCATCTATTTATGTAGATGGTTTTCCTCTATTAAGAAATGTCAGTCTGGGATTACCAAACTGTGAATATTCTATTGTTCATTGTTGAAATTCTGCGTATTAGATATATTCGCTTAATGTTCGTGACAATAGCGTAATATTTCATATACCAAGTCTTGTTGACATCTCTAACAAAGATTTTAAACTCACAACAATACAAGTTTCATACAACAGCATAGTTTGTAATAGCGTTGAACATGTCGAATTTTGTGCCTGGAAACTACGATTTGCGGACAGCATTGATTTTCTGTTACCAATTGAAGAAAACTGGTGCAGAATCGCATCGAATGCTTGTCAAAGCTTACGGTGAGCATGCTCTTAGTAAATCACAGTGCTTGCAGTGGTTTAAAAAATTTAAAAGTGGCGAGTTTGACGTGAGAAACAAAGAACGTGGAAGACCACCGAAAAAGTTTGAAGACAACGAATTGCAAGCATTATTGGATGAGGATGACGCTCAAATGCAACAACAACTCGCGGATCAATTAAATGTGACACAAGAAGCCGTCTCCATACGTTTGAAAGCCATGGGAAAGATCCAGAAGATGGGAAAATGGGTTCCACATGAACTGAATGAAAGACAGCAGGAAAACCGAAAAACCACTTGCGAAATGCTGCTCGCCAGGTACAAAAGAAAGTCATTTCTCCATCGAATTGTGGCTGGCGATGAAAAGTGGATATATTTTGAGAATCCTAAGCGTAAAAGATGATGGGTAACTCCAGGCGAACCATCGACATCGACTGCAAGGCCAAATTGCTATAGACGGAAGACAATGCTCTGTGTTTGGTGGGATCAGAAGGGTGTGATCTATTATGAGCTGCTAAAACGCTACTGACAACAAATGATCGATTTGTTTAATTGGGAAATACTTTCGCATGCGGCTTCTTCACCAGACTTGGCTCCGTCCGATTACTACTTATTTGCATCGATGGGACACGCACTTGCTGAGCAGCGCTTTACTTGTTACGAAAATGTACGAAAATGGCTCGATGACTGGTTTGCCTCAAAAGAGCAACAGTTTTTTTGGCGTGGCATCCACAAATTGTCAGACAGGTGGGAAAAATGTATAGCTAGCGATGGGCAATACTTCGAATAAAATATTTTTTATCATTTTCATATCAGGGGTACAAATTGAAAATGCGGGTTTGATAACAGATGGCGTTACTAACGCTATACGCATCAGACAGTACTGTGACTATGTTCATGTCAAAGCTACGTCTTATAGCTTTAATTTTCAGTATGTGTCAATTTGTCGCAGTGTCAAATTCATAGTTTTTTTGAGCTCTCAATATGTTGAGTTTCGTGCCAACAAAACAGCATTTGCGGGAAGTTTTAATTTACTTCTTTAATTTGAAGAAAAGTGCTGCTGAAGCACATCGATTGGTCTCCGAGGCTTATCCCAGTCATGTTCCATCGGTTTCAACGTGCGAGAGATGGTTTGTGCGGTTTAGAAGTGGTGATTTTGACGTTGAGGACAAAGAGCGGCCGGGCCAAGTGAAAAAGTTTGAGAATGCTGAATTGGAGGCAATACTCAATGAAGACTCGTGTCAAACTCAACAAGAGCTCGCAGATTCATTGGGAGTGACACAACAAGCCATTTCCCATCGTATAAAAGCCCTCGGAATGATCCAAAAGCAAGGACATTGGGTGCCGTATGAGCTGAAGCCGAGAGACGTCGAGCGCCGTTTTTTTGCATGCGAACTGCTGCTCGAACGGCAAAAACGGAAGGGTTTTTTGCATCGCATTGTCACTGGTGATGAAAAGTGGATCCATTACGATAACCCGAAGCGCAAAAAATCATATGGTTACCCCGGCCATGCATCATCATCGACGGCCAAACCAAATATTCACGGCGCCAAGCTCATGCTCTGTATTTGGTGGGACCAGCTGGGTGTGGTGTATTATGAGCTATTGAAATCGAACGAAACCATCACAGGAGCACTATACCGAACTCAATTGATGCGTTTGAGCCGCGCACTCAAAGAAAAACGGCCACAATACGAGCAAAGACACGACAAAGTAATTTTGCAACATGACAACGCTCGGCCACATGTTGCAGCGCCGGTCAAAACATACCTACAAACGCTGAAATGGGAAGTCTTACCCCACCCGCCGTATAGCCCAGATATTGCTCCTTCCGATTACCACCTTTTCCGATCGATGACACATGGCCTAGCTGACCAGCGCTTCCATTCTTACGAAGAAGCCCAAAAATGGGTCGATGACTGGATAGCAGCCAAGCCGGCCGAATTTTTTCGCGACGGTATCCGTAAATTGCCAGAAAGATGGGAAAAAGTTGTGGCTAGCGATGGACAATACTTTGAATAATTCATTTGTTACCATTTTTTCAGAATAAACGTTCAAAAATAGAAAAAAATCCCGCATTTTCAATTTGTACTCCTGATACAATAAACGTGTATTTTCTGTACAAAAATTCCGGTTTCATACTTATAGACCTGGTAATTAATACGTCATATCGAAATTTGAACGAAGCAAAGATGTGAACCATTCGAATGATAAAATTTTTTGACTCAATAATTATGAATTATTATCTCTACGAAATGTTGTCGTTTATTGTAAAGAAATTATTACTTTAAGTTATTCATATTTATAGCAAAGGAGTACAAATGTTTATTTATGTGGAATAATTAGTCATATATATTTATTAAAAAATTTTTTTTAATGGTTTTTCAATCGTATCATCCCCTAGGGAAGAAGTCACCAAGATTTCAAGTCATAAGATTACTTGTTTAAATGTATTTTAATCCTCTATTCGATCGGATATTTCCTTCTGATTGTGAATTAAGATAAATATTTGCGTGGGGATCAAAATATCGAATCTGCCAAATGTAGAACAACCGATATCTCGAAATTTTGAAGTTACGAATATAAAGAACGATGATTTGTTCGAATTTGTTATTTTCGACATGTCGAACAACTGTTTTACCAAAAGGTTAATCATTCAAACACATACTTATTACAAATAGTACATTACGCAACTCTTTCAGAATGTTGGTCATTCCGGTCGAGTGCATAATTTGGCCCTCGCCTTTGGCTCAGGCCAAATTTGCACGAGACTGAATGACCAACATTTTGAAAGAGTTGCGTACAGTGCTTTTTGACATGAGTGCGAGAAATAGCTCAATTTTCGACAATTGATCAACGTTTTCCCACGTCACATCATTACACCATCGCGTCTGCTAGGTTAGCAGTTGACGTAAACAAAACAGTTGTGTTCATTCCTGTCACATGGAAATTCTTGACAGAAAAACAGAAGAATAACAGTGAAGGAATGAAATAATCATAATATTAAAATGAAGGAATATAAAAACAGGGGAGGAATGTAAACAGCTGATTGCAAAACAAAAATGACTCGTTTTCTACCATGGAAACGGGTCAAAATTGAGCTATTTTCAAAGCACGTGTGTTAAAAATATCTTTTTGGACAGTCTGTACGTTGAATAAACAAAATACAGATGCGAATGATGTCGAAGGTTCATAATTCCGAAATTGAAAATGTAGAAAAACTCTTATTTTTTACAATCAATATACCAACAACAAGAAATGTGGAGACAAAAAATTTGGAATAAGTAAAACTCAGACACACAAAATAGCAAATTCCAAAATAGCGAATGATATAATGGTGAATGTCGAAATAGCGACATGATAGTTAATGTTATGATAACAAATGTTGTAATACCTAACAAAAAAAGGTTTGAACATTGCAAATGACATTTGAATCGTTTTTCTTTCTTTACTCTATGTATGTATTCATTTTTTTTTCTCCAGAATTTAACAATTTAATCTGGTAATGCAAAAACCATAAAACATTGAGCAGCCAAGCAGGAAATGCATAAAAAAGCTTTAAGCTTTAACCGTACAGATACGGTTGACGCGTTGAGCGTATAATACAGATCCTGTCGTGTCAGTCGGCTGACGTGCTTCATGACGCAGAGTGATATTACAATTGCTGGAAGTACAATTTTTTCAATGTATAATAAATTCGAAAAATTCTACTTAAAGTGAGATGTTAACACTTTGATTTTTGAGACAATATTTTTACCATCGATATATATGCAAAGTTGTTTGAAAAATTATATTTTCATGGAATTTTGTGATGAAATTTTGAGTCTCTCGATCATCGAACGAAAGTTAGCCAAAAAATCTGAAAAAAAAATCGTAAATTGCTTCAAAGAGTTATTTGTCGTAAAGCGCAATGAAGATGCAGAAATATTATGAACTTTTTTTTACAAATAAAGTACGTAGCTGATCTTCACAGTCGTTGAATATAGGAAAAGGATAATAAGTTTTTATTCTGTTAAAAAAAAAATCAGCGAATACAAAACTGGTAAAAGAATAATTCTTAATCCTTTGGTTTTCAATTGGCAATGATGTTTAAATATAAAATTTTTATGTCGAGCAGGCGCTGGCCTTAGTAATCACTAAATCGAGGTCGCCGAATTCGGAGGGTTAATGTGGTTGTCAAATTATTTATAGACGCAGTGAAAAAATCTGACTGTATATGATTTTTGAAAATTTATCTAAGAATTCATATCGATAAAAAATATTGAAAATTGATTGCGCAATTGCATTGTTTAATATTGTCGGTAGGACTTCCGTTTCTAGATGTGAGCGAGGTGTTCGAGTACGAAAGAGTTTATAAGGATTGAGGTGCACGAAGGTAAGGATCGGAGAAAATGGGGACACGGTACAGAGGGACAAGGGTAGAGGAGGTCGGAATTTTTCAAGATAAAAAAGGGAAACGGGTGCAGAAGCGTAAAGGAAAAAGCGTGAGAAGGAGAGAAGAAAAGTGTTTAGAAAAAGAGCTAGAGGTAGGGGTTAGAAGTAGAGACGGGTTACAGGTGCAGACTCGGTTCGTGCAAAGAGGAAAGAATGGTGTGGGAAACATAGAACACGGACACTTGGGACTAGTAGAGAGGGAACTAGCGGCAAGATGCATGGCGTGTATGAGGAGCTGTGAGGATTGTTGTGCATAAAAGTGATAGTAGAAGCGGAAAAATTGGATAGAAGGAATGGGCAAGGGAAAGGGAGAGGAATGTGTTGAGATAAAAAGAATGACCAAGTGCAGAAGTGTAAAAGAAAAATGTGAGAAGGAAATACGTACCAGTGAAAAGCATATGAAGTTATGGACGATTATTAGATTCGGTGGAAAAGTTAGATGAGTAACGGTGGTTAGAGATGAGAGGGAAGAGTGGAGAGAAATTAGAGGCCGTGACTGGGAAAGAAAGAGGGTAAAAGAGAAAGGAACGGAGTAAAAGTACTAGAAATGAAAGTCGAGGGTGAAGCGGAAGAAAAATAGAGAACGTGTAATTTTGAGGGGAATTAGTATGTTAATATCCGTAAGGAGTGGAGCGAGGAGAGTGAAAGTGCAGGTCGAGTGGAGACGAGGAGAGGAATAGGAAGAATGGAGTGAGAAAGAGAGAGAGAGAGAGAGAGAGAGAGAGAGAGAGAGAGAGAGAGAGAGAGAGAGAGAGAGAGAGAGAGAGAGAGAGAGAGAGAGAGAGAGAGAGAGAGAGAGAGAAGGGCGGCAGTAAGTGTGGTGACATAAAAGCGTAATGCGTGACGACGGGCGAGGTATGATAAGGAGAGAGTTGGAAGATAGCGAGAGAGCGACAGGAAGGTGTGTAGCGATGCGTGAGCCGTGAGACGCGGAGCGGCGAGGATCAGAGAGGATGGGTGGAAAGGAAGAATAGCGATAACAACGAGGGCATGAGCGGCGACGGACTGGCAAGGGGTTGCGAAACAGTGATGCGAGCGGGCGAGAAGTATTGCGGCTACATGTGTTGACGAGCGAGCGGTGGCGTAAGAGGTGGATGAGTGTGAATTGTTGTGGTAATGAGGAATGGGTGAGGACCTCAGATTGGAATAAGAAAATTATAAACGACGAAGGAGAAAAGGGAGATGAGTGTGAAAACGAGAGCCTCTAAATCCTTAGGGGAATCAATAAAGGAATACATACATAATATTATCTGTTACAATTCTTTTAGTTTTTGTTCGTACCAGAACTTTTTCTTTAATCGTATCAAATTTTCAATATCAATTTGTTGAGATTATAAAATCAGATGAAGGGAAAAAGGCTATTTACCCTTGTTTTTGGGCATCAAATTGCGGGAAAATAATTCTTTGTCTATCGGTATGAGATTACTTCCTTCAAAGAAGTAATCTCATGTAAAATAAAAGTTTTAGCAAATAAAAGTTTTCTCAATATTTACTGAATTTATAGTTTCTTCTAAGAAGTAACCTCATGTAGAAATTAGAAGATAAAAGTTTTTTTCAATATTTACTCAATTTAGCGAATTACAACTACAGATTGTTATTGTTCGTGGGTTGTGTACATTGAAAAGAGAAAAAGAAAATTTACCTGGAAGGCGATGGCGTCTCGTTCAATCTCCGACATGTTTTTAAATATAGTGTTGACGATGCCAAGAAATTTGTCTCGGGCCAAAAACACCGGTTGATCCTTCTCAAAGTAGTCGATGAAGTCATACAGAATGAAGTAAGTACCTGAAACATAAAATAACCACGGGGCCTTTGAGTAAAATCGTGATTAACTAAATTATACGAAGATTCTTCAAAGCCCTACTACGCTTTCCCATCCCCTTAATTGAACTTGAACTCTGTGACCTGCAGCTGTTTATTTTTCTCTATTTTGTCATTTTTTTTGTCGCGCATTCATAAATCTTACATGATTTCTTTTTATCTAACTGTACTTTGCCAATGACAAGGAATGCCTATCATTCTGTGAATTTCTGAGAAGGCTGAACGTCGAAATGCAAAAGTGCAAAGCCCGAGGCTATAGAAAAAGGACGAGAGAAATGTGCAAAATGAAGAGGAAGGAACGGGAATGTTAAAAGCATTGGGAATCGATGAAGACTAGGGAAAAATAGGGTCGCAACAGCACTAGCAGGAGTAGGAGCAGTGGTAAGAGCAGCAGATGAGGGAGTGCTCTTTCGTCGATAGGAAAAGGATTTTGTGTCCTGTTGGCTGGCACCCCTTGTTGCCGGTAAAGGAGTAGCGGGGTGACATTATTCCTGAACGATATCGAGTCTCGCCAGCCCCTAGTTCCATCCCTACTTTCGCGCTCACCCTCTTTAATACACTGTGCATCAATATATCTTGACGTATACCTAGATACAGAAATAATGTCGCATACTCTAAATCTGCATTTCACATATATTCTGCAAACTCTCGTGCTGAGAATTTTTCATGAAGCGTCAGCTCGAATCTCATTTGATGATCTTCGGTACCACAAGAGGTAGCTAAGCGATTCGTGTTGACGCGGTAAAAATATTGTCACAATATTACAATAATTTTGTTCGTAGTAAGAACGACAAATGTTATTTACATATCGTTTCAACGTTGTAAAAATAATGTCACAAAATTACAATAATCGTTTTTTTTGTGGTAAGAACAAATAATATAACAGACATCAGGTCGTTGCAAAAACTTTAACGAAATTTCGATATTGGATGATGGTTGGACGGTAAGAGATTGCGACCCGATACGAAGTTTCGCCTTTTGACAGAGAGACCCAAACGAGATAAACCGGGCGATAGTGCACTCAACTGTTTCTAACGACTGTGGACTGTTGGGATATAAACGGTGGCTGAGTTCTTGCATGAACAAGGGGCGTTGGCCTCGCCCGATCGGTTCAGCGCCGACAACCGATTGACCCGATCGGATGGCTCGAATCACTCGACAAACAAGAGGTTGCCAACCGGTGAGACCCTTTTTCGTGGTCGATAGACGCGTACGTATAATCGACCGCGCTATGTACTTTATCGCACTACGGAACGCGGCGATATTGCGTCGCCAACTCCGGATACTCACCTCTTCCGACCGACCATCGCTGCGACTAGCAATTAGTCGTAACCTCGTTATTGTAGTGCTTTCAGCACTCTCCATACCCTTCTTAAGCGTACCTCTGCCCTTTATTATCGCCCTCTATGTCGCTTTCTCCTCTACTTCTGTTTGTGTACTCCTGGTTACACAATTTGCTGGTATGACTCGTCTGTTGCAGAAGTACGGAATTGGTACGTGAAACTGCTAAATGATCAAGTATTTGTGTTTGAATCAATGGTAAAAGGTTTGTCTTGTTTCATAAAAATGGATCTGTTGATATGACACTTGAAATACAATTTTTCAAATTTCGAAAAATTCAACACTTTTATAAATTCAACAATTTTATTAACGTCTCGCGTCATACCGCGTGTTAGCCGGTAAATTAGATAGGATCCGTATGAAT
This sequence comes from Cylloceria caligata, assembly GCA_963942595.1. Taxonomy (NCBI): domain Eukaryota; kingdom Metazoa; phylum Arthropoda; class Insecta; order Hymenoptera; family Ichneumonidae; genus Cylloceria; species Cylloceria caligata. Next base: position 75,394,218 of record OZ012704.1, read on the forward strand.
CGCTCAGGGCATAAAACATACCTAAAGGGTTAGAGCTTCAATACGTTGTATTAGCTTCCTGTTTAGAAATGTTGAGGTCGTTTTACGGATATTATTTTTCGAGATCGAATTGTTCAGTTTATGAAAAAAAACTTGTATTAATTCGTAATTAACAGAAAATTTACGATCGATTGAGGGAAAAAAATTTATTTAAAAAATAAATGTTGTTTTCGAGAAAAGTTTTCAATTGAAAAAAGTTACCAGAAAAATTTTGTTTCTTGAGGTCACATGCAATATCTTTTGCTACCCCACGTGCGCACTTGATAATGCATGAACAATTTAACTGGAATAAATTCTGTAAAATTCCTCCGTTGAGGGTGCAGAAAATAAGGAAGGAAAATATTCGAGTAAAAACGAGGCAGCAAGTCGATTGAATAACAGGAATGAAAAAAAAGAGAAAGGAATGAAAAGTAGAAAAGGAAAGAATTTATTAGAAGTCGTGTTTGACGAGCCACTCGTTGGAATTTCATCCCTTATTTCGCATTCCCCGTCATCCTGCAACTTATTCAATTATCGTTAACTGTTTATTATCAGAATTTCCGACTCGGTCGACGTTTATAAGCCATTCTAGAGTGGTGATCGGGCAACGGGTTCGATAACAACCCTTCCCCCCACCCTCTCACTCAGTCGTCGCTCGCTGTTTTCTTTCTCCTCACCCTTCTGTCCTCTGCTTCGTAGTTAATCAGCTTTTAATCTCACCCTCTCCTCGTGCGCGACGTATTTAGGTCTCGTTATCGGTTGCGAGCCCCCAATGGGTAACTTGTGTGGAATTTTAATTGTGTGTGCAGCAAAATGGTAAGAGCCCTAAGCGAATAATCAACATACGACCACACTATGTCAAAGCCTACACATTTTATTATTGCTTTCACTCACCACTCAATGCCCTGATAATATTAGTTAAGCAATTTTTACTGAGAATACTTCATTAACAAATCACGTGTGAGATAAAAAGTGAATTAATCGATTTTAAAAAAAAATATCAAACCTTGAAAATGAACAATAAAATAAAAAATGCATTTGCAAATGGATAAATCATTTTACGTAAACTTTTTTGTCAAAAAATCTTGTGAAAATTGAAAATTGGCTACAAAGGATGTATAAATCATGGAAAAATCTCCTTCTACACTTCCATCGATACTTTACATCCGACTTTGGTTTAGTGATTTATAAAAGAAAAAACCTAGTACGTCGGATCAAAAGATACAGTGCAGAGAAATGGAGGTCGAGTGAAAGAGGTGCAGTACGAGCGACTGTGTGTTTCACCGAATGTGAGCGAAGAAGGAATTGAGACGAAATGTTTTTTGAGGTCGGAAGCTTTGAAGTCCTCGAGCACATGCAACCTCTACCAATGGTTTTACATATATATTCACCTACGTAACATTGAGAGACCAAAAACGAGAAGCTTTTAGCATCACCTCATTTTTTTTACGGCATAACGCTTCCTCAAACATACATGCTTATCGACTTTGACTCGACCTCAAAATACGTCCTCTTTCCCTACAAAACGTTCTACTCACGTAATAACCTTCATTGATAGAAGTTTAAAATTATTATCGTTTCCTATTTTTTATATTTATTTATTCTTTTCTTTGGGAATTATCATTGACGCTTATCAGCTTAGTTGTTAGCAGGTTAATGCGTACGAAAGAGAGAGAGAGAGAGAGAGAGAGGGAGAGAGAGGGAGAGAGAGAGAGGGAGAGAGAGAGAGAGAGAGAGAGAGAGAGGAGTTGGAAGCAATTATTCCTGAATAGACGAGGCAAAACCAAGAGTTTTGGAAGGCTAATCTAGACGTTCATTTCGTTCAGTTTAATTTCTCTCACGAATATTAATCTCAAAGAAAGTTCGGCCTGGTTACAGCAGATGCTTCATCGAGACAGGAAGCCCAACTTTAATAGAGGGAAATGCGTTCTACCCGTGTATAAGCGTCTTACCGGAGAACTACTTTATATGAATAAGCGCTAAGAAAATTAGTAATCATCTCATTCGTCCTGTACAACTGTGCATTTATAAAAATAATAATGCATTATCATTACATACTTTTAATTTTTCTTAGCAGATCTCGACACACAAAGTTTTTTTCGTATATTTTTTAACTGAAAAATATTATTTTCCAGGTAGAAAAATACTACATAAGTTTTACGAAAGATATCAATTGAATAATTGTTTTCAGCTTAATGAAGAATTAAAAATTGTATGTGTTAACCATTCAAATTTATTGTTCACATTTTCTTCTCCAACTTGTTATTTCGTTGTTATTTCAAAAGACTCGATTGTTTCGACTGATTTGCTGAAGACATTGAATTTCAGATCAATTAAACTTTTTTTTTACAACAACTTTAAACCATAAGAAGTGCTTGATGCTGTTACATGATAGCTATTAAATAATAATTTCTCTATATCATAAACATATCTCGACGCTGCCACCACAATACAGTAGAATTGTGAAGCCCCCCCCCCCTCGCTTCAATCACCCGAATTATTCTGAATCCTCCTTGGATTCCCCCGGCCTAGCGACAGGGGGTTCAATGATAAGATCGGGAGGTGGGGTCAATACTATTAAAATATTTATTGTTACTGTAATTGATTTCGAACATACATTAATATCAAATGACAAAAACAATTGTCTGCAGCTTATGAAGTATACGCTGAAGTGATCTCAGATAAGAATGACAGTAATCTGTTGTTTGTGAAGAATATTAGTATCATATACATCACCAGGTAAATGGCATTTCCAAGAGTATCAAGATAGCGGCTTATGTACAGAGATCGTGGAGACATAATACCTGACATAATGAGTAGAGGAGAATGAGCTGGGGTGAAAACAAGGCTGAGTGAGCATCGATAGGGATAGGCATGCGGTGGATAGGACGTGGGAGAACAAACGATATAATGCAAGGGCGTAAAATGACGCAGCGTTTTGTTAACGTTTGATAGAAACGGCGCTTCACAACTTGGTCCAATCGGATGATGGATGGAAGTACACGCATAGCATCCACAGTACCAAGCAGAACACATATAGGCGCATGCATACAGTCACGTGCGGGTGCACACACACACACACACACACACGCACACACACGCACACATACGCACACATACGCACGCGTACCTAACTGGTACGCAAATACAATGTAACGGTAATTTTTAACGTTATCATATATTTTTATTTTTCGTGGGAATTCGGGCTCGATCACAGGACTAATTAATTGAGACTTCTTAGTGGTTGACAGTAGGGCTTTATTCCAAGAAAAACAATTTCGTAAAAACGTCACTTTTAATTACGGTCACTCGAATTTTACATAATGTCCATCTAATTCCGTAATTTCCGCAATTATTTCGACGATTATAATTTATTTTATGTTTACCTCTCTCGGTACTCTCGTAGGCTTATTATTGTTCTTGCACCGTCGTGTTGTTGTACCCTCGGTGCACAGATATTTCACACTCGTTGCTATTACGCTTCGCATTCGCTCTTTCGATAGAGTGTATTAACTCTACTTACAATTCTTTATCTTTCACACTTATTTTACTTATTATATCGGGCAATGTTTATGACGCACGCTGTTATCTCTATTTTCCTATACGTTTCCTTTTATAGTATTGATTAAACTTATGCACTTATTTCTACCTTTATCTATTTTCTAACGTTTCCTAATTCTATATTCTACTCGGTATCGAAAACTCGGGGATTCCGTCGATTTTATTTATCATTATTTCTTCTTATTCGAGCACGACTTCTCGGTATCCGCGGGCTCGAGCTTCGGTTACACACTCACACCTTGGCTTCGACTCGTTTCCCGCACCTACACCGCCACACGCACACGTTCACTACTTGTACAGAGTGTATAAACTCTGTGTACAATTCTTTCTCACTTATACCCGTTTAACTTTCTCTCTGTCGTTCTTCCACTCATATGCTCGTATAATTTTCGTCTCTACAGCTGGTTTAAAGACCACACGGTTTAATGTTATTCTCCTTTCCACGACTCTCCTAATTTTATGCATTAATCCTGTTCTCTTATAAATTACTCACTTAACTGTATTCATTAATACTATTCACACAGATCTACTCGCACCCTCACTTAATATATCCCTATTTTAATTTATTACTAATTTTGTTTTAATTCCACTAACTACTTCTTTATATCTTTAACACCACTCGCCTAATCTATTTTTCTTGCGGGGTTTCTTTTCCACTGATTCGTTATTCCATTCTCTATGTTAACAGGAAGTGATTTCAAATCTCTACAAAACCGTTTCTCGTCAATTCTTATTTCGTTTAGTTTTTCCACTTATCTTTTTATGTTCCTGCTATACTAGCTTCGAGGATAAGAGAGCTTCCTCTCCCCGCGCAGGCTCTTTTATAGGCTTCCCCTCACCTCATTCCCCTCTGCCTACTCTTCATCGTAATTTTCAAACCTAACGCATCTTTTCGGCTTTTTCGATCTGCCGTTGCCGCGCTCACCGCCTTCCCCTCGCCTCCCAGCAAAATCAGTTGGTCGCTGCCCTGCTGTTTATGTCAGCGAGGGAATTCCGATGGCGTGACGTAGCATGTTTTTCACGCGAGTTCGATGGCCTATTGCCCGCGAACCTCGGTACTCTTGTACCGAGTCTGTCGCTCAGGTGTTCTTATGCCTCGAAATCTATACCGGCTCTTATAACAACGTGGACTCGAGAGTATAACTCTATTATCTCGCACCGATCATTATCGCTGCATCTACTCCTATGCTCATGCTTGTAACTATGTTACAACAAATAAACCAATACCAAGAAAAGTACACAAGGAGGTACACGTTCTATCGCACATTTTCTAAAGCATTAGTTTCAATTTGCCCTCGTAAGGGAAATTGGATCTCACGGATGAAGACTTTGAGGGAATTAATTGATTGAGCGGTGAGTGAACGGTGTAAATGGTTTTGTACGACGTTGCGCCGTATACGACGATGAATCTAGGAAAAAACAATGGAGAAAAAATGGTGGGAAATCCGATGGTGAAAAAGGTCGCAGAAGAATGAGGAAGCAGCGAGCAAGATTTTATTGAAAAAATGTGTGACTCTACTTCGATGTATTTCGTTCTTTTGATCACGAATTCACTAGACGTTTAATTAAAAACTCAAAAAATACAACAAAGAACCCCCAAAAAGATGTTATTTTAATTAAGATGAGATTCTGATAAAAATTCTTGGAAATTCGTAATCTGTGACAGATAAATGGAAAAACAAATATTCAAATTGTTGTAACCATTCAATATTTATTTATGCAGAAGACGGCTTGTCCTTACATATATCTTGTTCTAATATTACAAGTTACTACGTTTATGATAACGGAAATTATTAAAATCGCTAAACTCTATCCGGACAAATGCTTATCACACATCGTCGAACACACCACCTTGTACAACTTCGATAGAAGTGTCCATAACGTGTACGAATCGTCGCTCTGATTTCTGTAGACCATACAGTGCACCGTTATCCAATCTCTTAATAGGGTTGTTCGAGAGGTCTAGTACATTAAGACTTGCCAAATTTTTTACAGCTCCCTTCTGGATCCTCGTTATACCGTTTCCAGCTAGAGAAAGATCTTTCAGGCTTTTCAATCCCTCAAACGAGTCACCATTGATTTCATTCAACAAATTGTTTTTCAGGCTGAGACTGCGCAGAGTCGGTAGATTGAAGCTCCCCTTTTCGATCTTCGATATTTTATTTCCATCCAGAGACAGAGAAAGAATGGGCACATTGACAAAGCTGTCGCTTGATAAACTCTCTATTCCGTTATAATCGAGTACAAGATAGTGCACGGTATAATGCAACCCGGCCATTGTATCCTTCGTGATTTTTGAAAAATTGTTTCTGCTAATATTGAGCGTTAGAAGGATATCAAGACCGGTGAATAAGTCCTTGTCGAGGCTGGAAAGTCCGTTGTTTTCGAGGTCTAGAATCCTCAGAAAGGTAAGATCCTCAAAAGCGTCTGACTCGATTGTTCTTAAACCATTGTTCGCTAACGTTAGATACCTCAGAGACGGGAGACCGCGAAGTGACTGCCGCTGAATCGCAGTGATGTTGTTGCCATCGAGCTTAAGAGTGGAGAGCTTATCAAGCTTCGAAAAAGAACCGGCCGAGATTTCTCCGATCTCGTTTTCGCGTAGATACAACTTTGTGAGTTTCGCTGGTAAAGTAGCCACGAACCTAGTGTCCTTCAGACGATTACCATCCAGGTATAGACAGTCTGTCAAATTCATCTTCTCCAGTGCACCGTCATCGATCTCTCCGATAAAGTTGTTACTCAAATCCAATGTCTCTAGATACTCGTTTTCGATTATTCCTTTTGTCAAACGCTCGATTTTGTTGCCACGCAGAGTAATTTCTCTGAGGCCTACCGGAAGATCATTGAGCAATTCGCTCGTCACGCGAGCGACCTCGTTCTCATTGAGATCTATCGCATTGATTGGAAAATCTTGCAGACGAAACCAGCCTTTCTCGAATCCTGAGATACCCAATCCGCGAAGAATCAATTTACGTAAGCCATAGTCGATCATAACTTTGCTACAATCACTCGCGAGGTCCTCGTCGTTCCTCAGAGCTTCCAGCAACTTTACCTTGCCCTCCTTCATGCATAATTTGACTTGAAGACTCGGGTTCAAATGCTGAGAAACATCGTTCACAGTATTTTTTCCTACTGAAGTTGCTGCTTGACCGTGGATTACCGGATTGTACTTGAATATCCCTTTGTGCAAGTCTTTGACGGATGTTACTGGAGGCGTTTCACTTTCAGGGAAAGGGTTTTCGAAGATTCCAGTGCTTATAGAGCTCAAAGAATTACTCGTAATGAAAACATCGCTAGAATTGGTCAATCCAAAGAGCCAACCTCTATCGAGGTTCTTCAGTGGATTATTTGATACATTAAGAGACTTTAGATTCTTGAGGCCAACAAAAGCATTGTCTAATCGGGATATTTCATTGTTGGCTATGTTCAAATGCTCCAGATTCGTTAGATTTACGAATGCAAATTCGGGAATACCGGAGAGCGAGTTGTTAGCAAGGTTGAGGATCTTCACGTTGCTTAAATAGTCGAACACGTTCTTCTGGATATGTTGTAGATTCAAACTTGAGAGGTTCAAATCCTCCGTTGATTGATCGGTCGCTTCAATGCTCTTCAGGGTATCCTCCTCGATCTTGACAACGTAGTTGTTGATATTCAGTTCTGTCTTGGCTGCCAGAACCATAGGAAGAAGAAGAAGAAGAAAGCTCAACCGCACCATCTTCAAATCGTTGTGACTTGACTGAAAATTAGGGGAAAATTTACAGTGAATCGTAACAAACGATTCTATTTCTTGAAAAATGAATACGAACTAGTGCGATTACCTTCAACAATGAGTTCCAGATGACAGGGATGCGCAATATTGAAATAAAAATGCGTTCAAAACACTTTTCGGTTCGAATGACTAATTATTCGAGGACAATTAAATTATTAATATTCTTTTTGTATGAAGAAAAGTAATTGAAGATAATTACTCTTTAAAATAATTATTATCGCTTATTTTAATAAATTATTAAGATTTATTCAATCTAAAAAAGTACTTTTTAATATATATTTATCTTAATATTGTCCTTTCGTGCAGTTTTAACTTACATTTTGGTTAGAAACAAATCACTATGCTCTTTTTAAAATTGGTTAATTAAGAGGATGCTGGATTAGATTTTTTACTGATTTTGGTCGGTAATATTAAGCTATTTCGTAGTATACACCTAGCATCGTCGATACGCTGCGGATATGCTTTCGAATTTCGGTTGAAAACGTCTAAAAAATTAGAATAATCTGGTTTTGTACGATATAAACGTTTCTGGAACCCACATACGTCAAACCGGACAGGACGTCGATTCTTTAAGATTCTCCGAACATTTCAACGTCGTCAAAAATTTGATCACACAAAAGAAATTAATGTAGAGTGTATACCGCGATCACGTAGACTGTCTCTATTCCCGTTGCCATAAGCAGTCAGACTACGTGAACGCGATATACACTCTACGTTAATTTCTTTTATGTGATCGACTCTTTGACGATATTGAAATATTTGGAAAACCTCAAAGAATGAACGTCAGATCCGGTTTGACGTATGCGAGTTCCAGAAAGGTTTATATCCTACAAAACTAATGTCGTTGAGATTTCAAGCGGCCACATTGGATTCCTGAAGGGTCTGCAATATACGATTATTATCATTTTTTGCACGTTTTCAACCAAAATTCGACCGGACGTCGTTTGTTGTTACTACAGCCCTGTACAACGTAAGGCATATTCGTAGACCACGAAATAGCGTATTACTAGCGAAATACTAACCAAAGTCGTTAAAAAATCTACTCCAGCATCCCCTTTAGGATAGAATGTTTTTTTACCTCAAGTACAAATAATCGTTAAAAAATATATTAATGAATTAATTTTTTTACTTCTGTTAGTACCGGACGTAAGTTAAACTTACCTAATTATAGAATGAGTTGACTATAACGTAAAGAAGCTCAGACCGAATGAAGACGTAGTACTAAATTCTTGTTTTAGAAATATTGGAACATCCGTACAGTAGAGTGAACAAACGAAGACTGTTCAGAGTGGCTTATGAATAGACAACAAGTAGCCGCTAGAAGGAAAGTCTCGCATAGTTTAAACCCTTACTACAACATTTCGGGAAGTGCATTTCATATCTCGTTAAGTTTTTTTTATTCATTGTCAGATACATAGGAGGAAAGTCGCTGTTTTTCCCCGCTCCAACGGGGAATACCAAGCTATTCTCATCTGATATAACATATCGTATCTGCTTATAATTAACTGTTATATGATTTTACGAAGAGTAACATAAGAGTAAGGATAATGTTACGTAGAGAAGCATCAAATCTATTTCAAGTAAGTTGTCGATATGGTAATGATCTATGAACTTGATGCCACTGGTTATCTATTATCTAACCGAGACTTTAACCAGTTTGCTATCAATTACTTATGAATTCTTAATGTTTAAATATCATCATAGACGCATTAGGTTTAGCCGTAGACTAAAATAATGGAGTAATGTGTATAATGAGGTAACGTTTCAGTTGTTGCGTCGTTGCGTGGTGCGTATTCATTGATTAATGTGGATCAGAGGCAGATATAGATCGTTGATCTCTGTACAACCTGACCTAGCTGTGCTATCTAGTCGGATAGCATTTTTGTAAGACGAATGGAAATTCTCTGAGCTGTAAATGGGAACGTGATAACTGAACATAAGTAGATATCATTACGCGTACGACAATAGTACGCAGAAGTGTATACCAAGAAACATGTGCGACGCAAACCGGTGCGATGACCATATACGTTTATCGCTACTAAAATGATGTACACTAAATTCGTATAATACCTGGATCACGTTCTTTTGTTTTTTAAATAGCAGACTGGTTAGATATTAACCAATCGTTATTTAATTTACTGTAACACGACCTTCGTCAAGTGACTCATGTTTTAAAACATATAAATTTTATCAACAAAATGTTGAAGCTAGAAAATTAGCACGACACAAGACTTTATCACAATAAAACTACGTCGTACGATAAAATTCTCCAAGGGACTTCAAGCTTATGGTTGCATTAGTAGATCGTGGTGCGGCGAGTAGTATTAGCAGCTCCAGAAAACGAGGTAACCTCGGTATCTAAGCACTCCCACCACAAAAATTCAGCCGAGCTGAAGAGCTGTATATAAGACCGTGCACCACAGTCACAGTCACTCATACACGTAATTCAGACTAAGCAGTGCGGAGCGTCACAAGGTATAAGACCGCAAAATGGCCGCTTTGTATAGCAGTGGGTTGTTCTGTGTCTTATATCCGAAGCTCGCAAACCAGAAATTCTCGAGTCGTGAATTCGGTCGTCGTTGTCACCGATGACAGAATGGATTATCAGCTATCCACTCGTTTCTTCAACAGCACAGTAAGTAAAATTTAACGAGTGCGTCTGGTGCGGTATATGATAGCTCGAGGATTCTTGATTTTTGTCGTCTTTTTCGCGGCCTCAACGTTTATTTCCCATTTTCATGCTATCTCGTGCTTGCTTTAAAGCTTCTTTCTGCAGCATCTCGTTCTCTCGAGAGTATTTGTCATTCCTTGTGCTTGAAAAATCCATTAGAATTTAAAAGCAAACGATAAATATAATAATCGTCTTTGTTTCTCGAATTGAATCGAATGATATTCTCTCAGTTTTATCTAGCTCAAGTTAAAGTGAAGATAGAAATAGAAAGAAACTTGATCTAATGTATTTCTATGTGCACAGTATGTCTATGTATAATGATATAGAGTGTATGCTCAATATATTATAAATTTGATACCATATGATGCATATTTTTATAGGATATCAGAATCCATTATAACAATCAAATATTTTTCTATCGACACATTCTTTTTAATAGTTAATACTATACTACTGATAACATTTTATAATAATTCTGTATAACGTGCAATGAATATATTATATTGTTGCAAAAAGCTAGATGCTGTCCGAATTATACTACTTTTGTGTAATATTTTTTGGTATGTTTTCAGCATTCCTATGGCAGATTCACCGATATCACGCATCGCAGGCTATGGAGGACATAACGGCCGTCTATCCTGCTTCTATAATATAATTAAATGCAAATTTCTATTATGATAAATAGTTACATAATATATTTATTCGGTATTAATTATTAATTACATAATATAGTTATTCGGCATTAATTACTAATTAAATATAAATATAATTATTCGGCATTTATTACTAGTTACATTATATAGTTATTCGGTATTAATCAATAGTTACATAATATTTACAACGGTAAATGCTATACAGTCGAACATTCGTTATTCAATGTTTAACAGTCAATTTTGGTCAATACGAAGAAATCACCTGGCTCGAAGAAGGACACTGTATTATTAATGTTATTTTGACTTTTCAGTATGTTAAGAACATCGTAAAAGTTAAGAGCATCGATTCGTGAGATGTCCAAATACCAATTCGGGAAGGAACTGTATTAAATTGTTAGGGAGAGATGAAGAGTCTTGAGATTGTTAAAAATGGCGAATACTTATTGATCGACATATTCGAGACTCCAAGTTCGAGCTATTTACTCCTCATTCTCATTACTGTTATTGTCAGAATCACTGGAAGTAGCAGAAACCCCGAAGGTTTTTTTCCGATTGTTTTTATCGATGATACAGGTGTTTACTGTAAATAGAAAAATTATGTTTCTTCAAAGAATAACAATAAATCGCACGTATGTGAAATATACTTTGGCACTGGATGTCTTTTAATATTAAGAAAGAACAATATTTTCCATTGAAAATATTTTTTGTTTAATGTAACAAATACAATAAAAGATATTTTAAGAATATTTCAATGATATTTTTACTCATTACTTTTAGGACTTTGCTCCAATTTATGAAGAAGTCGGAATGAACCATAGCACTCCATGTTATTAGATGGAATTCCATCAGCCTTTTTTGTCAAAAATACTTCGCCCTCTACCTTGGATACCACTACGTGCTCCACTGCAAATGTAAGAATAAATAAACAATGTGCCACAAAGTTACCTCTAATATTAAGCTCAATTTTTATTTTTCCTGCTTGAAGGTGAAGATCGTTACGTAAATATTCAACGGAGAATTTAATTTATGTTAAAATGATAATGAATATTTTTTCAAGGCAATATGCCACATACTGATAAGCACAAGTGAACATAAAATATTCAGAAATTGTGTTGAAAGGCTAACTAAAATAGCTATTATCTGCAGGTAGATTAAAAAGTAACTTCGCTTTGCTCGAAAATAAACGGAATGTTACAGAAGAGATATTTTTTCGATATTTCACCGTTAATTGCTGACTTGATGCATAACGTGCCTGACAAGAACTTATGAATACGGACGAATATAGTTTTTGGGATAAAAATTTTAATGTTTCAATTCAAACGAGTATTTTATCACAACATGCATTAAATAATATCTCTGCGATTGCTCGAGGAGATGCGACACATTCGTTTTTTGCAATGTCCAAAAGTTTATGATAAATTGTGTTTACATACGAGGCATTAAAAAATTTTGATTTATCAATTGATTCTTTATCGAGGTTTTGTGAAATCGATTGATTGCGAATACGGATAAGTTTATTATTTATGAGTACATCAGTAAATTGTATTAGATAGCCATTCAACGACTTGAAGTTTTCAATTAAGAATAAATTGTGTTAATTAAACATATCTTAAAATGATTAGACAATTTTATTGATCTGACGATCAGCATGTACACCTTTTTCTAACGTAAAGGATGGTGTGAGAAGTAATTCATGAATCTGCCATAACAAGATGGTTTTCGATACCAATAAGTGATATTGGAGTTATCATTGTGAATTAGCAACATTTCTAGGAATAGAATTTCAAAATCTGTATCGACTTCACAAGTGTCATGTAGTTTTTGTTGATAATAGTTGGAAATTGAAAATAATGGTCAATAATGTTTTCACTTGTACTGAAATGGACAACGGGAGATTGTTATTTCTTTAAAATATTGGTAAGTTGTTCTTTTTTCCGTTTTTTATTTAATAGTTGAATTTTTTTATTTAAATTCACAAATGATACTACAAATTCAAGATATAATGTCAGTAAACTTTAAGTAGAAAGCAAAATTTGTATCTCAATGTCTCAACATTTGGAGCGGTATCTTCGTCTATAAGATTAATCAACTAATTTTTGCTGTAAGTTTCGTTACCCAAGAGTAAAATATTTGAGAAAGAATGAGCATTAGATTAGTTGTTAATAACATTTTCAAAAATGGTTTGATTAGTTAAAGTCAGAAAACTATGCTGTAATATCAATAAGTTGAGAAGATAATGAGATTGATTTTCATAAAAATGATGTCAATTAGATTGTGATGAAATAATAAATAAAAATTCATTAGTGTCGTAAACGAAATTGTTTAATTTATGATTTCTTTCGATCCAGAGATATTGTAACTTTTGATGAAGAGAGACAAATCATTTCCCAGAAATGTGGTTCAGTGCTATGGATTCAATTTTTTAAAACTATTATAATTGTTACGGTGTAAATCTATGTAACAATTATATAAATTTGAATTTACTAATTTTTGTCAAGATGTTTCCCGTTTCAAAAAACCAGAAGACGCTATTCCGCACATTAGCTCGAGTAGCGAGAGCGACGATTACTCGTGTACACGTGCCAAGTACGATTATCGAAAAATTTAGAACACCGTGAACGGAACGCAACGCTTGTTGTTGCGAAGTAAGATATTACTTGAATTATTTGTGTAAATGAGCTTAGAAATCAGACCTTCGGCACGATGTTTCAATAAAACTTGCAGCTGTTTAGCGAATACAGACCTGGTGAGGTTACCTCGCTCCCAATTTTTGAACGTCAAACAAATGATAACGCTGAATAGCTGAAGAATTTGTTTGCAGAACGTCATGTTCCACGAGTTTAGAGCCGACACTCGACTGGTTGTTAGGAATAACCAACGACCGTTATATATGCAACAAGTAGTCGGAGGGAGGTGAATATTACGCACGACACGTGCGCTTATCGCGCAGTGCAAACAGTTTCATAAAGCAAGTTTTTATTTTAGACAAGTAGGTCGTCACATTTTTTTTATACGCTAACGAGTAGTTCTTATCTACAGGTTATTCCACACCAGACATTTACGAGTTTTTCGTCGAATCTCTTAGATTTTATTTAAATTCCTATATGTTGCACAGTTCATTACAATAACTTTATTCCCTCGCTAGATTAATTTTTCCGAATTATGCCGCCTGATCAAAGTTTTGGTAAAAAAGAATTTCAAATCGATATATCGCGTAATCTATCGTTGGCACAGTAAAAATCCTGTAGATCTTTTTTGTGGAGAATGAACCAAAATGTGTACTCAGATTTTTTCTTTTACAAGAAAAATTGTCTAAAGCGCATTTTTATTTAAGAAAAACCGAATAGCAATTTGAAAAAATGTTTAATACTGATATTCTTGTTCTTTTAATATTACGCTTTGTTCAATAATGAATTATGCACTAGTTCCATATTACCAAGTTGTAATGCAACTTATAATTTACTTAAAAATTTGATAGACGAGAGTAATATTTTATATATTAATACATGTGAAAAAGTAATTCGTTATGAATCCCTAAAGTATGATCTGAAACCAAAATATCATTTCACGGTATACGATGTACACATTCTTTGACTGGTGGGCCCCTTCCACATTTTTTGGTGTACGCGTTTCGAGCCAATTAGCTTTGAATTTTTTCTACTTGGGCAAGATAATGACAATGATGTTTGACATATGTTTGTTCTAGATTTAATAGACACGATACCGATACACGTGATAAAACTTTCCTACAGGTTTCATGTAACCGTGGCATATGCTTTAAAACACACTGTTAGTGTAAATATGATGAAGAATAAAAAAAATGTAATTTCAAACGGCTTCGTCAAAATCCCGATCCACGTAACGTTGAATTAAATGTATTTATTTCAATTTACTAAATTGTAATCTTGATTCGTATTTATTACAGCGAAACAAAATGTGATTCATTTCAAACGATGCACAATATGGAGAGCTAGCGACGTGTAAAGCTGTCGTACATTAATTATAAATAATTACTGTAGATGCTCATGATATTATATTCCGAAGTGTTATTTAAAACATTCTTTTCTCCTATTATGAAATGTCCAATGATCATCGATTTCTATCATTGTAAGAATTAGGATTCTTAATGAATCGTACTAATACATCCTATTGTACGAAATATTATTCCACTATGTAAAATTGCGGAGTAGTGAAGATGTTTACGTGAATAGATACAACGTCTTTCCTATCTTATCGCTATACCGTAGCCCCTTTTATAACAGAAACTGTCTGGGTTCTTGGATTACGACGTTCGTTAATGCCTAAAACTTTCCAGGTTTTTTCGACGCCTTAAAAACGACGATGGCACATGGTTCCAAATACGTCTAAGCTAATTGCCATCTGGCAATTAGCAGAGAAGAGAGCAACAGAGTTTCAATAGATTATATGGTATCACGCACTAGCAGGCTCTGATGAACTAGTTACATCAATATTAATTTTGTTGACTCAATTTTTGAACGTACGTACGTCGTAGATATAATCTAATATCGATTTAGTTTCGATCATCTTAGATTCCCATTGTATGTGATCTCACGAAGGACGCTGATTCAAAGACAATATGATTATAAAACTATTGAATATCGTGCATATTAGTGTTGCAATTCCTTATGTATTTGTTCTCTATATGAATCGATACACGGTATGAAATTTGAATGAAAGCATAATCAATTATTCATTTAACAATGAAGAGATTCGGGCGATAAACGTATTTCCGGAATTCGAGGATGAACACATATTCATTGAATTAAAAATAAATGTCGACCACTGCGAGCATTTTTTTTCCGACATTAAATTGTTAATAATAAATGTTAGGTACTTAGCATTTGGGATTCGATAGTTTGAGATCTTCCTGTAAAGGATCATCGAGAACGTAAGAATCTGGGCGGCACTATACTCCGACTCCGAGTGGTGACAGAGCCAAAAGTTCACGGAATATAAAATGGTTGCGATGACGCAACTTCAATAATTGTGAACATACATACGACCACATGATATAAACCAACCGGTTAGGTACTTAGTTATGGGGTTGCCATGAAATATGGAAAGTATCGTAATTCCAGAAGTCGAAGATGATGGCGTAATCGCTGACCAGAATATTATTCGTAAGATACGTGCAACGATATTATGACATTGAAATTATCTTAGTTAAAAAATATTGTTTCAACAAAACGAAAGTAAATTTGTTCTTGGAGACGAAGTGGAAGTCATTACGAATAAAAATCGTTGACGATCAAGAACCCAATATGAATAACATATTCCCTAAAATTTAAAAGAAAAATGTTCTTGGTGGCAAAGATACGATTGTGAACCTTCACGAATTTACCATAATTTATGAATTCCTGTAAACCAATGGACGGCGAGTAATACCACGTAGCGCAGTAACGCGTAATAACGAGAAACGAATTTCCTCTCAATTTCGGATCTTTTTAGTATTCGAATCCTAAAAAAAGGCCCGCTAAGAAAATTCTGATGACAAAACGAAGGTGTTTAAAAAAAAGACCGCGATAAACGACCGACGAATAAATGACCGCGGAAAAAGACCGAAGAAAAAAAGATAGGGAAAAATGGCTGCGAGAAAATGCCGATGGAAAAACGGCCGTGAAAACAGATCTCGCAAAAAGGCTGGTGGAAAGAAAAAGTGTAGAAGCAGGAATGCATATTCAAACATAGCAAGCAAACATTGTAAATGGACCCGCATATATACATTTAGAAAGAATATATTTTTAATGCGCCTGCATATACACATGCGCACATAAAAAGCATACATTAAAGTAAATTACTTTTTTGTGCGGAGATAGGGCGGTTCGCCCTAACCTCCAATTCCTTTTGCAACACATCCACGCGTATAGCACACATGACGAAACATTATTTTGTAGATCCTGCCAACCACCGAAACATTTTTCACCGTTATTTGTTTCCATCGGCCTTTCTTCCATGAACATTGTTTCGCCTAGCATACGACGAACAAAGGTATCGAAAGGGATGAAAAGAAAAGTAAAACATCAACTTTTTACAAAGCAATCCTTTCGATAAAAAATGCAAAAGCTTTCTAGAAAAGCGAATTCGCTTTATTATTTTTTTTCAAAACGGTTTTGTAATTACAATTTTGACATTTGATTGACTTAAGCCGAGAAAGCTGGTAAGCTCGTACGCCGAGGATAAAAGAGCTTTCGTAAAAATTAAGTAGACGAAATCCTTCCTTTCGTCTAGCACGGTCGTCTTTTCTACGGTCTCTTGGAATTCGTTCAATTTTCTTTTAATCCCCGTTCAACATCATGGTGTAGGTTCTTTTACGGCTGTGACAAGACGATTCACCCGGATTGGAGACGGTTTTTTTCTTTTCCGGACTCGCGGGGACGAAACGTGACCGGAACAAGCTTAATTCGAGATAAAGGCGTTATTTGATTTTTCGATTCAACCTCGTTTCATTCATTTCTCCCGGACAAGCTTTCAAGCTTTCAGAGCCAGAAATAAGAAAAAGAAAAGTTCGATACTCCCATGACACAGTACGGAAAAAAAGCTGCACGTGTCTCGGTACTTCACTCGACGTTTCGTGTATGCCGTTGCCGACTGCCGTTGCAGAGTAGAGTCAAGCAACCTTTGCCCTTTGCCCGCAAGATTGGCACGAAGCTTTCTCTCTCTCTCTCTCTCTCTCTCTCTCTCTAGTTATACGATCCGACAACCATTGATTACCGACAGTTGGCTGTGTGCTTCGATGGATGTATGGGCTTTCCGACTTGCCACAGCTGCCATTCGTCGCACACTCTATCTACTGACTGCGTATCGAATTGTACTCGTTCAACCTACAGTCCATTGTTGCTACCTTATTTTGTTACGAAACATTATTTCCTTCGCAGGAAAATTCGCTAAAAAATTCCCGAGTCTCGGTAAAACTTTTGTAACTTTTCTTTCTATCCAGTTATATAATTTTTATGATCTTTCCTGCATTTAAAATAAAAAGAGAGAAATAAAATCGTTTGGAATTCATGCGGTTCTCTATCATATTCGCTTTGTCTATGTATATACAGCACTTTTTGCCACTGGCCCCTTCTATTTCCTCATACCGTATGCGCACCGATATACGTAACACTATACCCGGTGCTCCGACTAATCGTAACATTAGGGGAGTCGAGTCTCCCACGCCGATAAGTCGAGTATAGCGTGGCACAGCATACGGGGAACCGGAGCGATAGAGCTTGTAATCGAAGGACTCAACAAGCTGACACACAATAACGTGAGAACGGCTCGTTACGTACGTACGTTCTCGTGGTCGTCGCAATCATCACGTTCTGACCCGACAGCAACACCCTAATGGCAACAGATGGCGATAACTGATTCAGAATGCACACTTCATGCCGACGTCATGTCCTACCCCCAATCCCATGACTTTACAAATCCTGCCTCTATTCAATTTTATCACGATAATTTTTACAGCATGGACTTCGGATGCTATATTTATTTCAACATTGAAATGTAGTAATTGTTTCATCCGTGTGCCGAAATTCAGGCCAATAGTTCGAGCCGTTCTTAAGATAGTTTTGTGGTGAAAAAGTTTGAACGGTGGTGCCTCCATTTTTTATATACTCAACTTTAAGTAATTACGGAGATGTTAGAAAAATGTCAGGTTCGGTCGCGGGCTATTGAAAAGAGAAATAAAGTGTCCAAAATCGACATTAGGATATGGGGTCTTATGAGAGAAAGATCGAATCGCGACTTCGGGTCAATTATTTGTATAATTCGAAACGACATTAATGAAATAGAAAATACATCACGCGTTCGTTAGATATTACGCGTATTTATTGTTAAAAAAAGGAGGTCGCGGGATATTTGGAGGAGTTATTTATCGTTAACGGACCCGAGAATAGATCAGATCGACGTATACGTCGGTATGGTCCATTAGTATGATAACATACGTATAGCGTGGTTTAGCCAGGAGCCAGCTTAAACGCACTATTGCCAAACTTCCGCGCCATTTTTATACCGTAACGTATACGTTAATAATGAACCACGTGTGAGCACAAAAACCATCAGAGAATAATAGATATGTATGTGAAAACGCCCAACACCCCTTCTTTTGGGATCGGGAGTCAACGATTGGAATTTATTATATTATTATAATTCATGACATATATTCGGGCCAGAAAATTTATAATTAAAGTGCTTTATGTATTTTCCAAATATACATTGACTTTTCATCTTGAGACTTTGCATTGTAATTCTCCTTAGTGACAGCTTCAATATGCATATTTTTTTCACGGTTAAAACAAAAACATAACCTCACATAGTGGTACGTGTATCGTGGACAAACGAGTAGTTTCAAAACACCGCGCCAATGATCGAGCAATCAGGTTTCGTGGATCGCGCAGCCGTACATATTATACGGACGGTGGGTGTTACGACGTTGTCACATTGACTAGTTTGCCGATCTAATGATAATCATAACTTGAACAGTGTCAAATCAACATTAGTAATTATAAATTATTCGACAATTCGAACACACCACATAATTACGCGACAGTAAAAGCTTCCAATTATTCGTGCTTATTATCGCAAAATTCAACATATACTCGTTATTGAATAATATATTCTCCAGGGTCTATAACTTCAGATTACCAGCAGAACTACCTTAAATTATACGTGATTGATTTTTTTAACCCATGGCACGTACACACGCACGCCTACGCACGCGCGAATACAGCAACGTAGTAAAATATATTCAATATGTGAGGATAATTCGGATCAAGAGTGATAAGTGGCCTGGCGTAACTCACAAGTGATCAGAGCAGCCTATCGGTAATCGGAAGGTTTTGAGTTAGAATCCCGATCCAGCCGCCCCTCATTACTTTCGGATTGTTCCTCATATACCTATCCCACTTTTTCCGGGTTATAATGTGGTGCAACCAATGTGGGTGATCATCAACTGGAGATACTCACCTTTGATAATTATCAAAGATAATAACAAAGAGGCTATCGTGTGATCTTGTATTCCCTCTCATAAATCGCCTTTCTGAGCTAGCTCCCACTCCTTCAGGTAAAACTGTATGTAGCAGTCCAGCTCCTTGCGTCCCTCAGGAAAAGTTGCCTACAGGATCCCGACTCCTACTGTCCCTCAGCTAGTTTCAGCCTATAGTACCCGCGTCCCTTGTCGATTTATTTGTATCTTACTGTGTCGTGCTCTACCGCGTTCGGACGCTTCTTCGAGTGGGATTTGGTCAGAGCCGAAGTTGACTCTGCCAAAGAAGCTTGTAACATAGTGGAATATTCAATGTACGAGGACAATTTAGATTAACTGTCATAAGGGACCTGGCGTATATTAATTTTCAAAGCAGTTCACTGACAATCGAAAAGTCCCAAGTCCAAATTCCAGGACAGAGGTTCAGCATTTTTTTTCGGATTGTTCCTCAAATACGCAAATTGCACGCAAATTAGAGTGCGGTCAAACTATATTAAGGCGTCGCTCAATAGATACCTAGTTTTATCCTTAAATATCGATGCATGTTTGCAGCGGTTTTTGTAGTCAAAGTGCATTTTCAGATCAAATCTACACTTTTTGAAGTTGGAAGAACGCACACGCACACAAATCCACACATTTTTTATGAATATTCTTTTCATATATTCAGAGTATTTCAAGTACTTTGATAAAAACATCTTCAACAAATTTTTTTTTTCACGAATACAAAGATTCTTTAATGCGGAAGCTAAAATATTGACCTAAAATTAAACTCCATTGATAGTCCTCTTATTATAACCGCCGATTTTAATATCACAAGATCCAAAAGTAGGTATCGCTAATAATAGCTTCTCTCGTTTCACAGGGAGGTGCGATTAATCAAGTGTGTGAGTAGGTGAGGGCAGTTGCGGGAGGTCTGGAGCGTAAAAATGAATTTTACGTGGGAATAGAGCGCGAGGTATTTCGAGGCCCAATTAGAGCTGTCGTTCCAATTAGGTGGATCGTGCATGGCTGCTGGTATACGCAATAACGTGGTTGACGCTGTACTCTGAAAATTGAATACCCCTCTCCTCCCCCACGTCGTTCTATCCACCGTTCCACGTTTTTGAAATTAACGTACGAGCGAACGTCGCCATCCAACATCGATGAACGAGGCCGTGCTTAACGTTGACTTCTATCATCCTGTAAGCATATATCTATTGCAATTGTATTCTCTTACGCCTTTTCGTTACTATACGTTCTTCACAAAAGTGATTTTAACATTTTTGAAAAGTTTTATTTTTGATAAGCTATAATTCAAACAAAGGAATCGAATATTCATTAATTACATTGCATTGCCTCGGAATTCTCGTTCATGTATTTATTAGGACGTTTTACAAATTTCTAATAAATATAAAATTGCTTTACGGAAAATAATTATTTTGTTTCTCACCCTCTGGTATATTTCGAAATAATTTAATACTGCGTTTATTATAAATAAAAGCGCCTTGGCAATCATTTTTAAGCGTGTCTTATTAGAGTAAAGTTCATTAAGTGTTTAGTTCATTGAGACACTCGTTAAACACGCTTGCCCCCTTTTTGTAAGAAGCAATACTAAATTATTTCAAATTACAACAGAGGGTAAGGGGTGAAATAATTTACCGTGGAGCAATTTTTCCTTGAAATAACGTCGAATGTGTGATGCAATCGACCACAAATTAACAAAATGAGCACAAGTTTTACTTATGTATATGTCAGATAACAACAATATCACGTAATATATGTTGCTTGATAGAAGTCCTTGTTAATAACGTGAGAATGCGTATGCAACAAATTTAACGGGACGATATAATTCGTGATAAAATATTCACTAGCATTTATCACTATTTTAGCGTGTGATAGCAATTGAGTTAACATTTAATTATTATTGCTAACGTTAAATTCTCTGACAATAACGTCAAGTAATATATAATATAATAATCAAAGGGGGTATTGCCGCTAGCAATCCATTTCAAAGGAAGAGCGGCAACCTCTCTAGGTTCCGAACGGTATGCTCCTAAGTAATCCAATCTCTTGCCAGCTAGGATCGGATGTACATAACGTCAAGTATTTAAATTTAATTATTGAAAGCAGATGAAACACGTTACTATCAGGATTTTACGTCGCACAAATATCAAATATGTTTTTAGAAGGTTTTACTACTCATGGAGTCACTGGAAAAAAGCTGAATTCTATATGGAGTGTAAGTATGGGGCTAGAAGAGCCAGATACAGATTGAGAGTATACAAGGTAGGTACGTCAAGATGACCATGGGCATTAACAAAAACTCATCAAATTATATTTGGAGAATGGAAGCCGGTTGTAGGGGATAAGGGATAACAGTTTGAAAAATTGGAGCTAAATATTTGTGGGAAACTATGCTTGTGGATGACCATATACGAGTAGATGGCCGAAAAAAATGTTTATTGTAACAGGCGAGAAGAATCTTAAACTATAAACCATTAAATTGGGAGAAGGAACTAAAACAAACCATGGACGAACTGGGAGAACGAGCAATATGGAGAATTATAAGATGTGAAATGGCTGAGGAAGTAAAAAAAATAGTAAAGAACAACGTTAATATCAAAGTGGATCAGGAAATACAGAATGATTGGTGCAGGATAGAGTAACCTAAATATTACCCAGAGTACAAGAATTGGAATGACAATTTTGAAATGGAAAAATACTGGGAGTATAGACATTTGAACTAAAATTCCAAGGAAATGTGGACTAGAATGACGTCTCCCATACGTCGTATGGGAGTGTGGGAAAAGAAAGGAAGAAAAGGTACAAGTATAACAAGTGTAAACTGTGCAGCCAGGAGGTAAAAAGCTTAGCACATATTCTCGATTGTAGTAAAACAAAGTTGACTATGGCTCAGATTCTGGTCGATAAAACGGAGAAATGGAGGGATAATAAAGCAGAAACCGCGTTCACACTGAAACTAACGGCATGCTTGAGAGAAAAACCAATTGTTGAAATATGGGGCTACGTAAGAGAATTTGAAAGATTGGCAAACACAGCGAGACAAGAAGAGGAAATTAGATACAGCAGAAAGTAATCTAAGAGACCAAAACGGGTAAATATGCCAAGTATATAAGCTTTGAATATAAATAGGAATGTTTGTAAAGGGAGGAAACAAATTGTAAAGCACCGAGAGGTTATACTTGGAACAATAAACTTCATCTGCAGTAAACACTTTTTTATTTTCTGTCTTAAAATATAAATTTTTCTCTTAATGCTAATGATTATAAAAGAATAATTATCAAATTTCATCGATTTATAAATAGATAAAGAATGCTCAGAAAAAAATCTTCGAATTAGTTATGTAACTGTCTTGTAGTTGAAATATTTCGCAAATTGTAATTAATTCGGCTGGCAGAGTTATCATTCGAATAAATCATGCTTGCACTATGTCATCGTATATTTGAAATGTAATTCCGGATCCCTTGAATTCGACACGTGCATGATAATATAAAATTCGAAAGTATCAATCAGATGTGAACCTCTGTAAGTTAATCAAATATAAAAAAGCGATCGTACTTATTTTAATATTTGTAATATTTAAAGTTTAATACTCTGTACTTACAAATATTTAATAACAATAGTTAAAATAAACAGTATTGAAGGAAAAAATGTACTACTAAATAAACAGAGAGAAATAACGTCAAAGAGATATAAATAAAAGTCCGAATCCTCGATTTATCGAGTAGAAACAGACAGCATGGGTCAGACGTCGAAATTCACGATAACCCAAGTAAAACTGGATGGTATCGAGCCAGATATATTTGAATCCTTAAAGATCAAAGTCGAAACAGAGTGTATCGAATCAGTCAGTCGAATATAGAATAGCTGAAGTACATACATTCTGGTTCGGATCTAACGTGTAAATTTCCGATACATTTAGTTTATCTGATACCTGAGAAAATGACTGTTAACGTTATATTCATTCAAGATAAAAGCTAAAAAGACACAGACCTAGTTGTCTCACATTCACGTGAAGAGTCTTACACAAGTGTTATTTACTTCCGAGATTCAATAGTGCTGAATAAACTCTGACAAGGTGAAATGTCCTTACCGTTATACTTGGATTGTGTCTAGTATTGCGGTGCGAATAATGCACATTTGTGCAGTTAGTACGGTAGGGGTTGCCAAGCATACACGAAAAACCGAGAGATCTCGTGGGTCTTTCGCTTCGCGAAACATCTCTGGGAAACACGTTCGGTACTGGTTCAACCCTTGAGAGTGGGAAGGAGGACTGGAAAAAGCGAAAAAGACACACCAAGAAAAGCGGGATCTACGCGTCGAGAGGACTGGTAATATATTTCTAGAAAATTCAATCTGCAGAAACTCCACGATGAAAATACTACATTTCCAGAGCTCCAGTGGGTTCCACTTAATGGGTACCTGAATTGGCAGTTATATCGCACTGCTTATAGAGAGTGGATGGAAATGAAAAAAGAATTAGAATTCAGAAACGGAATAACGATAATAGAATTCCTGCATTTTAAATTATTTTAAGAAAGTTAACAGACTCTAAGGCGAGCTAACTTATATTCCTTTAAAATACAAAAAGAAATTATTTTCGCGATCGGGTTTATTACGCCTAGTAGATATACCGAAACCATAAACAAGTATTGCGCATTTCCGGTATTAAATTTCTCGACATTCCTCGTTTATTTATCCGAAGACTCTTGAAACATGCGAGGGTGCTCAGTGAAATTGAAGAGGAATGCTTCTGTGCCAAGTCCCCGTGGCTATAGTGGAAAAGTGAAGTAGAAACCTACGTACGAAACAGACGATTCAGAGTTGGGAACGTCTGGAGTGGCTGGTAGTGGAAACGGATGTACTTGGTAGAGACTCGAGCAAATCCGCGATACGAGAAAGACGGTTTACCGGTGAAAAGAATGGAAAGAACGATCGAGCTCGTTAGTGGGGAACTAAAGAAATAACGTAGAACGTTGTGACAGACTCGGATAAGACTAGCACTTCGGAGTTACTCACAAGTAGAAAAAGCTAAAAACGTTTTACGAAGCAACACGGAACAGAGGAAAACTGCATCAAGAATACAACAATTAAATCTGATTATTGAAATGTTATTGGATATTGGAAAACGAAATTTAGCGATTTGAAGCGAAAGTTAAAAAATTTTCTGTAGCCAAGGTTAAAAGTGAATCTACTGAATTAAACATCAAAATATACATTGAATTCAGTAGGAAAAGCAGCGTTAAGCTAGACATACAAATGAGAAATAAACATACGTAGAAAAAGACTTACGGAGACCGACAAACGACCGCTGAAATAGAATAAAGTGTACCATAGACGGAATAGAAACAAAATTTATTGACTCAAAATCTACATTGAATCCAGTGGAAAAAGTTGCGTTAAGCCAGACATACAAATGAGAAATAACCATACGTAGAAAAAGTTGCGCTATATCAGCCATACAACTAAGAAATAACCATACGTAGAAAAAGATTTATGGAGACAGACAGACGACCACCGAAATAGAATAAAGTGTACCATATGCAGAATAGAAACCGAATGTATTGACTCAAAATCTGCATTAAATCCAGTGGAAAAAGATGCGGTAAGCCAGACATCCAAATGAGAAATAACCATACGTAGAAAAAGACTTACGGAGACCGACAGGTTACCGAAATAAAATAAAGTGTACCATAGGAAGAATAGAAACAGAAGGCATTGGCTCAAAATCTACATTGAATTCAGTAGAAAAAGTTGCGCTATATCAGCCATATAACTAAGAAATAACCATACGTAGAAAAAGATTTATGGAGACAGACAGACGACCACCGAAATAGAATAAAGTGTACCATATGCAGAATAGAAACAGAATATATTGACTCAAAATCTGCATTGAATCCAGTGGAAAAAGGTTGCGGTAAGCCAGACATCCAAATGAGAAATAACCATACGTAGAAAAAGACTTATGGAGACAGACAGACGACCACCGAATTAGAATAAAGTGTACTACAGGAAGAACAGAAACGAAATTCATTGACTCAAAATCTACTTTAAATCCAGTAGAAAAAGTTGTAGTAAGCCAGACATACAAATGAGAAGTAACCATACATACAAAAAAACTTGTGAAGAGAGTCAGACGACCACCAGACTAGAAAAAAGTGTACCATAGATAAAATAAAAGCGAAATGCATCGACTCAGTATTCGAAATCCGTAAAAGAGCGAAGCGGGAGCAGGCAGTACCGAGTCGAAACTGAATTGATTATTGAATGAAACCGTGAGAGTAGCTGGGTCAGAGGGGGGACTGAAAAGAGGAATAAGAATAGTAGTTGCTCTAGGCGGTAGGCCACAGAGCGAAAATAGGATGAAGAGAACTACCATCGACCTGTGGTCACCGGTTAGTGGAGTGAGTAGAAACGGAAGGAGAGTCACTCAGTGTTGGGTCAGACGTGGTTGAGTCTAGTGGCCCGGTAACACGCGCACCGTTTGGAGAAAGAGAGTGAAAAGCCTGCAGTCAAGAAATGAAAGGAGAAAGGAAGAAAGCGATGAGATTGGAAAGTGGGAATGGGTCGAGGAGAAAATAAGGCTTAAAGGTATATGCACAGTATTATGCACCATTGAGTTAATAATTACACGATTAGCTACGCTACACGTACAACCTTTAATATTTACATAATCGATTCTAATCAAATTATAGTAATATCAATAGCAATAATAATAATAATAAAATAAAATAATAAAATAACATAAAGTTAATAACATACTATTTTATTAATCTGCTATTACACATGTAAAAAAATATTCGTCTATGTTTATTTATGTACGTGTACGGAGGGATGTCTATGGGATTGTCTCTCATCTATAAACCAGTACGATAGCAGACTGGACTTCAGAATTTTCGACAAAATTCTACGTAGATCTACGTACGCTTGATCTAAATTTCAGTCACAATCGCAAAGTCTACATTCAAGTCTGCAGCTGTCCCAGTTGGTGGATTTTCCACAAATACCCCTTGGTAGATCTACGTAAACTTACATCCACAAGAATTTGCTTACTCGAGTATCATCCTTGAACAGATCAATCGAAAGTAAGTACGAACTCTTCCATTTATAATATTTGAAAAATGAATCATGTAACAATATTGTGGTATTAATGATTGTCGTAATGTTTTTAAGTATTCCATAATTGGAAATTATTATAAATTTTAATAAACTATCTTATGGTTATCGTATAAGAAAATGTAAATAACTCTTTTGACATGGTAAGTAACTTTTTAAAATCTTTAAGACCACTAAACCCCAAAATTTGCCCTTCATTGTGGATATAGACCTAAGTCAGAATAAAAAAAAGGAGAGGGGCGAAATGAATGTAAAAGGTGAAAAGCGAGATATATAGAGGGCGGAAAGCAGGAGGTGACCTGCCTACAAGCGCCCCAGGCTCACCGGCCTCTATCGATTCGACACCGGCAACTTGTTGGCTACGCTAGGGTTCTAGTGAGTTCGGTCTTCTCTCTCTCTCTCTCTCTCCCTCCCTCCTTTTCTCCCACTCTTGCTCTCGCTATGTCTCCGTGGACGGACTATTTTACTGCGCTTCCCTAACATCGCACCCTTCTTCCGTTCGACTCGGTCCTTCTACCAATCTTCCACTCACTTTTTTTCTCGTCGTTCTCATACACTACCACCGTCTATCTCTATCATTTCTCTGTTTCCTCTGTCTCTCACTTTATATCTTGAACCCCGGGCGTCCTTTTCACGCATTTTATTTTCCACTGGTGGGAATGAAAATTAGTTGGGATGAAGGACTAAAAAAAAAACGACTGCAAAACGAATTTTGTTACTTGAACAAGTAAAAATTTTCTTCAACTTTTAATTTACCTAATCTTTGGTAAGCTAACACGATTACATAATTAATTATAGTTTTTGTTTACCAATTCCAACTATAACTAGATATTGAATTTGACTCTTTTGTATTAAATAAGTGATTTCGTAGAATTTGTATCCAGTTTATATACCGAAGATAGCCATTGCACTGTAAATTTCCGAAGATTGTGACAAAAAATGGAAAGGAGGGGTAGATAGTAGAATCACCGAAAGAGTTTGTGAAAATTGAATTCCTATCAAAAGTGCGGTTATCAAAATTAACGACGCCACAGTATTCGTTCTCACAACGTCCTTTCTCGTTTTATTTTGTCAGTTCTATTCAGTTGGCTGGCTTATTTTCGCTTATAGGGTGACCGGGACCGCACACGCTGTGAATCCAGTGGTTATAGCCGAACGAACAGTGGATACGGTATCGACATTCTGTGTATTCAGACTGACCCGTCACGCTGGTGTTAATTGAACTTGTCCGGTGTGTCAATCGGAGTTTTCCTCATCGTAAAATCAAAAGAAAGTCGTGAATAATGTATACAGTTGAACAATAAATCTTTATCTACGTTAGCACTGATGCGAAAAAAAGTACAAGATACACAAAATCTTCCAAAAACCATTGAATTATCTGTTCGATGCTTCGGTGACTCAAATTTGCCAATCTTTTTAACTAATGAAGAAAGAAAATCGCTGGCCAACGAAAGGGAAAAATCCTTCGCTGCGTGAACGAAAATCGGCTGACCGCAATGGCGTGTGGATGTGCAAAAATAATTCTCGTTTGTATCTTACGAAGCGGGTAGACGTTTTAGAATTATGGGATACGATGCGTGGGAATGGATGTAGAAACCTCGAGCGTCCCTTGACCCACTTAGGCTTCCCTAGTCGGAAAACAGGCCAGGCACTGTACTACAATAAATAATCTATTAGAGGTACGTGTACTCGATAGCAAAAGCCATTTCAGCCTCTGGAAAATATGCCTGCTCGGTAACGTACCTATACTGAACCTTAAAGACGTCATTCAAGTACTGTTACTACAAAAAAACCAATGTCGAAAAGGTTATATAGATTCATAACTGCTAATTTCAAAATATCGCTGACCAGTTACTATTCCAACTGCATAACCATCTTTGTAATTATCAATATAATAACCTGTAATATGTTTTACTGAACCAAATAAAAAGTGAAGAAAATCATATCCACAGATATACGGTTCTTGAATTTTTACTATTGCGTCGTGGTGTTCTGGCGAGCCTGATCAGATAAAACGTACCAATGTCTGATCCGGTCCAGAACCGACTTAAACCTGACGAGCTTGATCAGGCTAGATGTCACATCCAGCCAAGACCCGGCTTAAATTTGACAAGATGTATCGACGTCAGATCTGGTAGCAGATTCGACTGATATCCGCGGAACCTGATCAGACACGACGTAACGATGTCCAGATCCGGCAGACATTCGGTGAGATTGAGCAGGCGTACCTTACCGATACCTCGAATGATCCTCATATAGCATCAAGTTCTCGAAACAAATGTTGTGTTGTTGAAATGTGGAACTCAATTATACTTACTACTCGTTTAATGAATAAACTTGAGATTAAACTAACGCGAGTTGTATGCCGCTGAAATAAACGAGTTATGTAGCCAATAGTCGATACCCCCACGATTACAGTATAAACTCCACTGTCTCGGGTCGTAAGAGAAGTAAAACGACCACGGCGCCGGCTACGAGTTTGAGTGGATAATGAGGAAATGACGGGGCTGGTTCAACGTAGCTTGGCACCTGGCACTGTGGCACCGCAGACATCAGCACCGTAGTTACATAAATGCACAGTTTGAATACACCAACTTCGGTAGAACTCACCGCTAATATACAAACGTAAGAATGTGCGAGAGACTGAAGTTTGAGGTTACACATAGAAATTCATGATTGTACATGTCAATGCATTTAAAGCTCGATAGCACAGTTGCACATTTTATATAAAGGGTGATTTTTTAAGAGCTTGAGAACTTTTTTTTAAAAAAAAACGCATAAAATTTGCAAAATCTCATCGGTTCTTTATTTGAAACGTTATATTGGTCCATGACATTTACTTTTTGAAGATAATTTCATTTAAATGTTGACCGCGGCTGCGTCTTAGGTGGTCCATTCGGAAAGTCCAATTTTGGGCAACTTTTTCGAGCATTTGGGCCGGAATAGCCCGAATTTCTTCGGAAATGTTGTCTTCCAAAACTGGAATAGTTGCTGGCTTATTTCTGTAGACTTTAGACTTGACGTAGCCCCACAAAAAATAGTCTAATGGCGTCAAATCGCATGATCTTGGTGGCCAACTTACCGGGCCATTTCTTGAGATGAATTGTTCTCCGAAGTTTTCGCTCAAAATGGCCATAGAATCGCGAGCTGTGTGGCATGTAGCGCCATCTTGTTGAAACCACATGTCAACTAAGTTCAGTTCTTCCATTTTTGGCAACAAAAAGTTTGTTAGCATCGAACGATAGCGATCGCCATTCACCGTAACGTTGCGTCCAACAGCATCTTTGAAAAAATACGGTCCAATGATTCCACCAGCGTACAAACCACACCAAACAGTGCATTTTTCGGGATGCATGGGCAGTTCTTGAACGGCTTCTGGTTGCTCTTCACTCCAAATGCGGCAATTTTGCTTATTTACGTAGCCATTCAACCAGAAATGAGCCTCATCGCTGAACAAAATTTGTCGATAAAAAAGCGGATTTTCTGCCAACTTTTCTAGGGCCCATTCACTGAAAATTCGACGTTGTGGCAGATCGTTCGGCTTCAGTTGTTGCAGGAGCTGTATTTTATACGGTTTTACACCAAGATCTTTGCGTAAAATCTTCCATGTCGTCGAATAACACAAACCCAATTGCTGCGAACGGCGACGAATCGACATTTCACGGTCTTCAGCAACACTCTCAGAAACAGACGCAATATTCTCTTCTGTACGCACTGTACGCATTCGTGTGGTTGGTTTAATGTCCAATAAAGTAAACTGAGTGCGAAACTTGGTCACAATCGCATTAATTGTTTGCTCACTTGGTCGATTATGTAGACCATAAATCGGACGTAAATCGCGAAACACTTTTCGAACCGAACACTGATTTTTGTAATAAAATTCAATTATTTGCAAGCGTTGCTCGTTAGTAAGTCTATTCATTATGAAATGTCAAAGCATACTGAGCATCTTTCTCTTTGACACCTTGTCTGAAATCCCGCGTGATCTGTCAAATACTAATGCATGAAAATCCTAACCTCAAAAAAATCACCCTTATTTACTGCACAACACGAAACTGAAAAAGCAAATTCATTGAACACGTATTAGCGTTTCGTGCGTTTTATATATCTTTTTGATTTTCCGTCGGTTAAACCTTTCGAATGGTTTTTTTTAATTTTACTTTGAATAACGATTGAGATGCTAGGAGATCGAAAACTTTTCATCGATTTCACGAATCTTGCAGAATTATTATGTAAATTTCAAAACAAAACTGCAAGATAGAACGTTGTAAAATGCTTCCTCACTTTTTTGCACTTTTCACAACGCGTCGTCTACGAAATAGTTTTGACTTCCTCATAGAGGAAGCTTTCTGCAAAGTGCACAAAATGAGGAAGCAATTTGCAGGGTTCTTTTTTGTAAGAGTAAGAGTAAGAACAATTTGTAAGAGTAAGAACAGTCAGATATTAAAAATAACCCAAAACTTAAAGAAATTTGAAGAAAAAACTCAAAAAAACGAAAAAATAACACGATTCAAGGGATTTTCAATACACGATTTTGAGCTTTTGACCAAATATGTATCAATTTGGATTAATTTTTTGTGTTTTCACTTTTTAAAATGCCTTTGTCATCCGATGGAGTAACAACTGTGCTCGACTGTTAGCAATGACGAATGTAATAGCAGTTAACAAAAATTGTGCAAAATGTGCTTGCATAATGGGTTGGGCTCAACTTGCTCCAAATCGCCCCAGCTAACTCTAGTCATCGAGCTGAACACCGTTTTGTATAGTACAACGTATAGTATGCGAGAGTCTAAAGCCCGAGCAACCCTCTCTCGAGGTCTCGAGGTCATCGGTCGTGACACACACGAGGGCCAATTGTGAAGGTACACACTATACTTACGATTGAACGCTGAACGAATGAAGGACAGAGAACGAACCAAGTACAACAGATAGAGAGAAAAATAAAGCGATGACGGAAAGGGCAAGCGAGGAATGACCGAAGCTTGAGTTTACGCGTGGTATGCCAGCGCTGTTATCGACCCAGCATAAGGGAGATGTTACTGACAGACGAATAGACAGATTCTGCTATTCCCCGTAGGTATACACGAGTTGATTCGAATTCTCGTGAATAAGGAATATCCATCATTTCTCCGAGCACTATACGTGTCGCGGCCAGCGCGACGGCGATGTACGCGATGACGTTACGGGACAGAAGATTAGGGAATTTCTCAGGAAAGGACTTTCCCCCATACTGCTTGCAGCTGTGGGAGAACGAAAAAACTGAAAAATTCTTCAACCCATCAGGACACTCGATAATCCGCGATGCGCTCGTCCAGAACGTTTTAGTAGTTTATTGACATGCCATCAAAATTATTTGCCAAAGCCGTGCGCGCTCGATGTGGAGGATCGTATTTACGGATTTGCCGGATACCACATGGCCGGGCAACGTCGTTGACGTACAAGGTTTTTTTTTCTTAACTCCGCCAATGAGAACGAGGGTACGCCAACCTCCGTGAGCATCCTCGAGAGAAATTAGTTATCGACTGATCAAAATTTGACAAACACTTCGATAGGAAACATCACTCTTCAACCAGCACTTCGACAAGACACAACACACTTTGTAAACATCAAAATGTCCACTACAGTTGTTGTTATATTATGCATTGTACAAGGTGTTAAATTATTTAATAAAAATTGATAGCATAACAAGCAGTGAATTTTCATTTGCTCGCCAGTCGTTAAATCCACGACGCTGAATGGCGGACACAAATGCGAGACGCGACAATATGAATATAACAACAACATCGTGGCGTTATAGATAATGTAAGCCTATTCGGATACATGAATATCATACTAACGTTTCAGATATCCATTTAGGTAGCATGAATCACATAAAATATTAAACGTCAAGACTTGATAAGAGTTATATAATAGTTTTATTTTTATTTTTATTTTCATTATATCGGCTCGATAATATTCAACGTCATTTACATCCCAAAATAAAGAAATTTGAGGAGCGAATAATGTCAAAGAAGAACATTTATTTGCATCTCTTTTAGAAAATCAAGATCCGATGTTGAAGTATTTAATACATGAATTAGAAATAAATTATAATTATTTCGAGTTTTGGTTAATTGTGTATTCACCATTTATGGGGAATATAATTTGTCATTTGCATCGATATCTTCAATATTTGGTTAGTCCAAAGCCATACACGCATAATCATACCGCGAGTCCCATAATCTTTCTACATTTTTCCATATCCCTGGGGTTGATTCTGGACAGTTTGGTTCCACTCCAATCAAACGGATTGTCCAAGGAGATGATGACGTCGTAGAAGAGACGTTGTTCTGAATGGATCCCGTCAGGGAAAATCCGTCCTTTGATATAAATTTCGGACTTTGCTGATTCGGACCTCCTAGTTGAAAAAGGAATCCGGAGAGATTGTAAAGTTCCGTCCAGCTCTTTCAGCGTTCCCAGGAAGAAAGAGAGGGAGCGCAAGACGCTCACAACCCAGTACGCTTCATTCCACCACTTGCTCATGCGCATTCGCGGATACAATATATCGAAGAATCGGATAAATCGATGCTCGATCTCTGACTCGTCAAAATCCGGCCTGAAAGATATAAACGCGATCTTAGAAAAGGTTCGCCTCTTACAAGATATCTTAGTAAATTTTACCTTGTGGCCTGAAATTGATAACAATGTCATCAATTTAATCTGAATGAATACTATAGTTATAGTATAATTTGACTACAAGTAGATCAGATGATTTTCGAATCTATCTAGAGTAGATATCACTAATTGTAATCAGTACTCATACATCAATGAGCCAAAGATTTTAAAAAATATATATTTTTAACATCGTTATGCAGCTCGAATCGACTTAGGTAACTTTGATTTATAAAGTAATCGAGCGCTAAACGTGTGGTTTAAAAACTGAAGCTACGCTGATACAGGAAAAAAACCAAGCTCTATTAAGTATTTAACAAAAATATTAAATATTATATATTCATCTTATTTTATATCGATGTTTGTATCGTTACATGCGATACATGTAAATAAATAAAGCCATGTAGCACTATAGACAACTACATAGAAGTAATATCGAGTCTCCGTAAGTTATTGTTTCGTATAAAAAATAGGGGTTTATTGGTCCGCCATGAATTATCGTTATATCGGGCTATGCTCGTTGTCGGGTATCGCACTTAGGACAGTCTGGTCGGGCACACCTGTTACCAATTTTCCAGCACTGGCGCCTAAGCGAGTACCCTGGGGAGCGTGACAAGTATTACTATAAACGGAACGAAGGTGCAACGCTTGCCATGAGACAAATAAAGCGTCACGAACGAAGCTTCGTACTCGCACGATAAGTGACTTTAATCACGTAACATGTGGTACCGTGGATAACGATAAGGATATGATAGACTGGAACCACGTGATAAATCATACTTTTTAAAATTAAATTTTCCACGGTCCAGTGTTGAATATCGTTTGGTATTCGTGTATTTGTGATGCTTCAAAGTATTTTCCAATACTATAAAAATACAAATCGGAAGGGCAACTATGAGATTATGTGAACTGTAACTAATCGAAAAAACGATGTATCTTCATTTCGAGATTAATATTTGGCCGGAAGAGTAGAAAAAAAATATTGACGAGCCCCTAGACGAGTCAATGGTTATTGGCAGGGGCGAAAGAGATGAAGTTCGTTTTCCAGTGGGAGGGAAATGGCAAACGAAGCAGATCGATGAAATACGCGCTCAGTGGCTGTTAATAATGTCGGAGAATGCGAGAGAGCTCGGTGGAAAATATGGCAAGAGCCGAGGCGGGAACCACGAGAGTAACATAGAATCACTGAACAGAGAATGATGTGTAACGCGTTACGCTGTGCAACGATTGCGAGAGAGATGCTTTTGTTGGTAATGCGGAATGCGCACAGGTGCATTTCCAGATAATATAACGCTTTTGCTATAGTAGAATATATCGCATACGCTAAACGTATGACAGGTTGACTGTGCTCCAACGCTGTCGAGATTTCCTGCTGCACACACGGCATATTAACCAAAATGTCGATAAAATAAATATGCTGCTTTTGGAAAAGGATGATGGGGCAGATGATTAAACCCTTTCAATCTGTTAAGCTTTTTGCACTAAAATTGCAGTCAGTCATGAACTTGGTTCAACTTGAAATCCCTATCTCTATCCCAACTAATGTACAATAATGAAACGTCCGTTCGTTCATTAATTACATTCAAACGATTCAATCGTTTGACCATTCAAACATGGCGTGGTGATATCCAAGATACTAGATCAAAACGTAGGCTATGGTATAAGAAACTCGGGATGATCCAGGTAGTTTAAGCTCACTGGAATAAAATTTAAGAGTATTCCGGGTATTTTATTTGCAGAGATATATTATGATAGATACAACGAATTAAAATATAAATAAAAATTCTGGTCCACAAATTTTCGATGAATTTTATTGAAAATTCGTACAAAGTTGTACTTGGTAAAGCAAAGTATTTAAAACAAATTTTATCAAATAAGTTTTTTTTTAACAATTGCCAATGAATATACTTTGAGTAGAAAATTATTTTTATTCCCTCAGCTGCTTTCATTAATATCGCATCGTTTATCAGGCAAATTTTTAGGAATGGGTGGATAGACGATGATAAATTCAATTTTATGTTTGCACTGACACTTGTTTACCTGATTTACAGGCAGAATGTATACGGGCTCGATGGTCTCTGCCAGAGCTTATAGCTATACGTGTGTGCTTATACTCATCGATACTACATATACATTTTATGTATTACGTGGATGAAAAGCTTTAGCCACATGAATACCGTGGTGTATAGACTCGATCACAGATCTTCGTACCCTCTCGAAAAGTAGTTACGTCGTCGATACCCTCAGCGGCAACCTATACGCCCTTCGACCTCCCTTGCTTTTTCGTTGGTGCGAGGTGCCAACAAAGTCTCGTGAGACGCTCAGGTCCACGAGAGATCGGTCGAAAGTGTAAAAGTCGATAGAACGTATAAAGCCTTCGACACTCTTATTCTCAACTAGAAAACATTGAAGTTGGTAACTGAGAATAACATAACTTTTTGAGAATGATGTATCACATCTTTCGACGACGTCTCGAGCTCGAACGGGGCATTCATCAAGAATTCTGAAAACGATTTTTTTTCATTGACAATTCTATTTCTCTTACACTTTCAATGCGTTCCTTTATTCCTTAAGTATTTACGTCGAAGAATTTTTCGTAAACTATGTGTCGTTTCGAAAAAGCTAACTTGAACTTCTTACTCGTCTACGACATGAAATTTTTTAGTTGGTGACAAATTTTAATGAGAACGAGGTATAAAAGTTGATTCATCGGTAAATTCGATGACGTTCTTTTTCTTTGAGCTTATGTGATGTAAAGCTGAAGAAGCAGCAGCTGCAGCAGCAGCTCCAACGCCGTCAGTGAAAGCAGCGAGTCTCCTGGCCGGAAATTTTTAGACGTGATTTTTCTTAGACAAGATTTTCGAGCTCGTTACCTCCGTGGCCGTGGACAACGCGAGAAGTGGTGTGCAATACGAACGCGAGAAAATTAGAAGAGTCGAAGGAGAGGCAAGCTTTCCGGT
This sequence comes from Cylloceria caligata, assembly GCA_963942595.1. Lineage (NCBI taxonomy): Eukaryota > Metazoa > Arthropoda > Insecta > Hymenoptera > Ichneumonidae > Cylloceria > Cylloceria caligata. The sequence goes on from OZ012704.1 coordinate 75,430,612, forward strand.
CCGGTGGTCGCGTTCCTGAATCACCCCGGGCGTCCAAGCATTAAGAAACTTTTCCACTAGCTCCGGTGAACTCTCCAAGCCAATCCGGTGCCCCAAACGTTTGACTCTCCGCTGCTTTTGCTTCTCTTCTTTGCTTCTTATATTTTTCTTCTTTTTCGCTTAGCCCTGCGCTAGTACCGTTGATCCCCTTTGACTTATATATCTTTTCTCTCTATGAGCATATAGACCCTCGTGTATTTACTACTCCGTTGCCCCTAATGGGATTCGACAATCCCTTTGCAAACTTTCACTATTTGCGATGACGAAGACAAGAGCTACGATCATTTAAGTACAAAGACCAGGAAAACTAAACCCTCTCGATTTCTGTTGACTCGGTCCACTTCGTCAGAACTCTAGGTGCCACAAAGTTTCAAAGAATTCAATTGGTCCATCGAATTTTTACCGTCGAATATAGTATAACTCTTATTCCGCCTAATCCTCTTACTTAAGATAATGCACACAGAACAATAAATACACAAAAATACTTTTGCAGGATCACCTACCATCAAATTTTATTAAATTTTAAGTTAAATTAGACTTTTTACTCACTTTTAAATACCATTATTTGAAGTTAGGCAGTTGCTGCATGCTATAAATTGTTTTAATTGATTAGGAAATCATCATTAGTAAGAATTTCAACGAAAGTTTAATTTCGCTTGGTTAATTCAAGCTAAAAGGTAATTACCGTAGAGAGAACCGAAAGCCATTTGGTGAGTAAATCAAATGCTCGGATCAACATAATGGTGAACTTCCAGCTGAACAAATTTTCCACGGAATTTGAAATGTAGGTTAAGGGTTGCCTTGGTCATGTATAAAGTGCTGGATTGCTGTACCATTGACATTGGATCTCGCTGCTCCGAGTACCTGATACGCCTTGGTTGAGCGACCTAGCAATTCCATTGTTTGTTGTTACGGTTATCCGATAATCCCATTCTCTTCTGGCTCGATACCGGACAGGTACCATCAGACATAAATGTGTGATTAACAGCCTGTTTCGAACCACCGTCATTCACTGTAATAAATTACTTCATTTCGTGCCGCAGTTTTTAACGATAAAGTACTCATTGATCAAATATCACTGTCAACCAGTATTTAGAATTATGCATAAATTATATATTGCTATTGTGTATTTTTATATTGTTAATAATTTTACATTATGTAACTTCACATATTGTAACTAGTGATCTACTAACGCATCGGCCAATCGGAATTGAACATCTTAAATCCGTTTAGAGGGGACAGATTCTGTGGAATCGATCGGTTGATGCTCTGAGCGCGAAAAGACGTAGTGGGATATTAAAATTGCTATTTTTAAAAAAGTGCTCGATATTTGATGATTTTTTAAATATTCTACTTGAGGTATGACATCGACACTTCCGATTTTACGAAGAGCAATATTTTTTTATCATTGATATAGACGCAAAGTCATGGTATTTGAAAAATTATATTTTCACGCGGGTTTTATCAGTAAACTTTGAGCTTCTCGTTTATCGAAAAAAAATTTGCCAAAAGATCTGAATAAATTTCTAAAATTAAACTAAGGTGTCTTCTATAGAATATTGCAAACACAATTTTCGTATATTCTGTGGTTTTTTATTTCACAATACAATAGAGTGGTAACCTTCTAAAATTTTTGTTTGTGACAACAATACGGACAAGAATAATTCATTTCCTATTGGCACCATCGAAGTAATCATACTTTGAGGCTATTCGACTATTTTCTTTTGGAATTTTTCATTATCGTTGCTGCCAGATGGCAGCTGCGTATATTTATGGCACTCGATTGCTTACAGCCAATTAAAATTTTTTATTTTTTAATATTAAGTGAAAGCTTGACAGGTGGAGGGGCGACAAGGGGGGGGGGGGGGGGGGGATAACAATACGAAATTTTGCAAGGATCACCTTAATATACAAAGTATACAATTTATGATAACATCAATCGATAAACATAAAAATAAGAGAAAAAGAATAAAATTAGCAAATAAAAAAATCAACAAATACAAAAATATGAAGAAGAAAAGAGTCATAATATTTTAATTTTCCAATTGAAAATGAAAATATACCGCGCGGGTACTGACCCACTCAGTCACTAGCGGTGCTAGGATCTGCTATCTCTGAAGAATAAAAATGAAGGATTTTTATATAAAACTTTCTACTCTTATGCTGAATTATTTTATATAGTGAACTAACAATTGAATTAAATACATATGGTTTTATATTTATAGTTCATATTTGGATATAATAGTGGATGGTTCTTTCGTAGTGATTCTATTATCATCTTTGGGGTAGAAATGCGCCAAGATAGAGGTAATAACGGAAATATATGGAAGAGAATTATAGTAAAGAAGTAAGAATGGAATCTAGTGAGTGGTTCTCGCTTGAGTGTGGAAACGGAAATTCGGGGTCCCATTGTTAGCATCCGAGCCCTTCAGATATCCAGAAGATACGTTATAATAATCATTGTTCACGGAGGACCAATTTTCAGTGGGTGCAGCACCCAATAACACGTTACTGATTCCATTGAAGCGTAAATGCTCTTCGCTTCAAAGTAGAGAAGTTTCGTTATTGTCAGGCAGGAAGTTCACCCGTCGTGAAGAGAAATAGAGAAAGAAAGAGAGTTTCAACTACGCTAGAATCGGACGTCAAATCGTTCAGCAATAGTTACTCAAGAAGAAGTATCGAATGCATATGATCAGCATGACCCGGAGATCTTGAAGAGATAATTGTACGAGAGAGTGATAGCTCAAATTTGTCTGACCAACTTTTCTTGAAAATATCGTAACAAATTATTTTCCTTGAAAATAAGGTTTAAAAATTATATTTAGCAGAAAATTAATTTAAAAAAAAATTCTTTAAGCTTGATATCATTTTTGAATCGTTTACTTTTATAATTGTAAAAGTTGTATAATAATGAATTTATTTTATAAATACATTTTATACACGGAGCAAGTATATTTTACACTCCGTGTATAAAATATATTTATGTTCATCGAATAAATGATTTTTTGAACAATCAGGCAAAATGGCGTGACTCAGTCGAATTAACAAAAGAGAACTTTGCGAGACGATATGAAACTTAAGAGAACGTCCAAAGTTCGAAAGCCCCATTAGTCCTGTGCAATACGAGTGATAACTGTAGACAGTGGCAAAACTATTATTCTCTCTCTTTCGTTCCCTCGGTTTTGCAAGTAAAGTGAGAGTTGCTGAGGAGTGAGATTGCAGAATGGAAAGCAGAAATAGAGACGACATTCGAAGATCCGCCGGGCGGAATTACCCGTTGAATAATGCAACGTGACTGAGGGTCTCGTCGCATATATCTTAGAATGCAAGAAATCCTGGAGAATGACGATATCTATGGATTCTTTGGTAAAGAGTTCGCGCAATGCCACTAATTGGAAATTTGTGTGACGAAGGAAACAGGAATCGCGAGAGCCTACATTTGTCTATATATTGTTCTGTCGTTAAGATGCCTGCAACGTGTCAACTGCAGAGCTTGACGAGGGTTCAACGTCAAAGAACAAAAGGGGTGTCTGTGTGAAAGGCTGTCAGTGACAGTTATACGAAAACGTAAAAGTGTTCAGACGTCAAAGCTGAGCATATTGCGACTTGCGAAACATGTTTGGTGGTTTTATTATTTCTATCGTTCGTCCCTTCAATGAAATTTGGATTTTAAAAAAAAAGTGGAGACACGTTCTTTAGAGGACTAGAAATTATAACAGTTCCATTTTGGCAAAAAAAAAAATGATTTGCTAAATTGTTATTGTAAAAAAGATGTTTTATTCATTTTTTCATTTGTTTAATGATATTACATTAAATCAGAATGAAGAAAACTCTGTCATTGAGTAAGATATCTTTGTAAATATTTCGTGAAGTCTACAAATCTAATTTTATAGAATTAATTCACGAATCAGGGTCCTTGAAATTCTAATTATAATTATATTCACTATTGGGAACTAATATGGATATGAATCATGAAATGATCCAGCAGATAACTGTTTGATTTAATGGGAAAGTATAACGCATGTGTGCGGGTTGAATGGTAAATTGAAGTGAGAAGCGATTAATGACTCCGATAGACGATACCTCGCGAAGAGTAGAATAAAACGACAATCGAACACTCGGATATTGTAAAGATTTCACCCTTATTTTCACTTAAAATCATCGAGGGTATAGGCGGTTTCGTTACACTTTACTGATATATTTAAGAAGTAACAAATCGAAGGCTACACGTGCAAAGAATGAAAAAGTCTGAAGAAGTTGAATCTGGAGATTGAAACTTGAAGGACGAATTTTATTAAAAATTGATGGATTCGGTAATTCGGTCTACATTGTGATTTTAAAAAAGTCGATATCTCAGACGTCCAAGATTCTCTGATAGCCGTAAATGAAGCTAGGAAATGTCACGAAGGAAATTTCAGAGTGAAAAATATCGACTGTAGAATTATTTATCTAGAAGATTTCGTCAGAATGTTTTCAGTGAAGTAAAGACGATTTCTAGACGTTTCGAGCAGATAACTAATGAGGGTCGATTATTGAAATGGTATAACTTTTATTAAATTTCTTATTAACATTTTATTTCATCTATAAGTCCTATATAACAAAAGCATATCAATGAGCATCAATAAATTATTTTTTAAAATCTTGTGTTGCAGGAGTTTATTAATCGAAATAAGTTGATCTTCTACATATTTTTGCCGAAAGTATGAAACTCACTGACGGATGCTTCGCTTCGATTTAAAAAAAGTTCTATTTTTAATTTAGACAGACATGTTCGAGATCCTTTGAGATTTTTTTGTGGTATACAGCACGTACATTTATCTACGTAAAATATATGTGAAATATAGAAGATGTTGGTCCATGAAATATGTACACTGACACATCGAATAGCTTCCCGCGCAAAAAAAAAAAGTCCAGGAAGGAGTCCTGGAAGGAGCCCCCACGCAGTTCACGAGGGTGTCCAGCTGGACTCCCTTCGGGACTACAATGATCCATCAGGGACTCCATCCGGGATTCCTTCCGGGACTCCTTTCGGGACAATTTTTTTCTGCGCGGAAAGCTATTAGATGTTTCAGTGTACATAAAAAATACATATAACATATATTTCATGGACCAACATCTTCTATATTTTCCATATATTTTTGTATATATGTTATATGTATAATTATATTCTCATATCTTAATTTAAATACGTATGTGTGCTAGTGAAATCCAACTAAATGGCTCTTCATGGTGGAATAAAAGAGAAACGACTATTTTTTTACGGATGGAGACCAGAAATCGGCAGATTTAGTATTATGTGATCACAATGCCAATTTTAATTGAATTTTGAAATTCATTTATATTTAAATACGAATTCATAATGGAACTAGGATGAAAATCAAATCCTAACTCTAGAAGGAATTTATATCTAAATAACAATGAAAAACTAATTCCTGAAGGATTTTGTATTTGAATAAATTAAAATACCAATTCAACCCAGAATTAGAAATTGAATGGTAATCAAATTACAGAAGGATTTTAATCTGCCAATCTCTGGTTGAGGCAGATGAAAATATTTTTAAAAAGATATTCTAGTTTAGTACATCAATTCCATTGCATGTAATTAATGCATTAATCAAGCGATGAACCGGAAATTGCAAATATGTTAGCAATTACTAAAAAAAATATATATTTTAATATCTCATTATATTTTTTTTTAGTTGTTGTTTTCCTGGCACGCATTGCAACAGACATTTTTAAAAATATTTAATATTATTAAAAACAAAAGAAGTCTTTTGCCCAGAACGAATTAAATATCCTTATCACAATCTTATTGATACATTAATAATAAGTCAATGCGACGTGCAGTGTATAGTAATTATTTTTAGTTAACCATGCATGATCATCGTAACTGTAATCGCTAGGAAAATTATGCTCAAATAAATAAAAAAAGATATCTAGTCGGGTGGCATTCGGATATCCGAATAGCGAACGCGAGAACTGCGCCACCTGACCGAATGTGAATCTCCGATTTATGCGTAATTTGGGGCAATCAATGGCTGCAGTCATGTTTATTCAGTGAAATGTTCTTCAAGGGTAGAGGCAGAACGGCAACTAGTGGCTGGCCCTGATTACACGCTTTTACAAATTCACATTCGATCGATCATGTGTCGTAGCATATATATGGCGTACAATTGTTATAGTTGAATCCTAAAGAGGCACATGACAGCCGGCAATGTTACGTCAATCATGTTCAATCCACTTAAACGATGAGCCAGAGAGGGCTCATGCTATCGAAGAAGATTCGTGGATTGGTCTTGGCGTCTTAAAGATATTTGTCAATAGTTGTTAATCTTACGTTACCTGGACAAAATAGACACGTCGCATTTGACTAATTTTAATTCTATACATAGACGTTCTTATGCTCTTTGTAATAATTTTCATTGATTATGCTTTTCTTATCTTAAAAAGTTGTAAATGAAAAAAAAAAGAACGTTTAAAAACTTTTTCGTGGAAAGTCGGTGCACAGCTTCATACGATTATTCATACTATTGAAATATTCACGGAATAGTACACTCAAGGAGGTAGAAGTTAGCTCAAAATCGCTGATATTCGTTGAGGAATAGCTCGCTTATTTGGCTGCTGGTATTATAAACAAAAATGTTATATCGTTCGCCCCTAAAACTAGGAATCTTTTGCCCTGTCGCACAAGTACCTAGATATTGTAAATAATCTGTAATACACAATACTTATTTTTACACAATTCTGTCTTTTTATGCTATAGAAATTACTCACTAGTTTTAGGCAGGGATTTGGAGAGGGCAAGATTCTCTGGAACCTCTTTCACGTGCTTAGTACTGTGGAAACAAGTGTTTATGTCTTATCCACTAGCAAGCGGCATGCCTGACTACCCTTTCGCTTGCGTCGAGCGCCTAATGCAGGGTCCTTTGGTAAATGCATGCAGCGACGTCTGAAGGGTTGAATAATCTTGAAGACTAAACAGGAGCCCACACACATTGACAAAATTGACTTTTCCGTTAAGACTGTACAAAGGGTGGGCATAGTTACAAAACGTTCTACGATATTTCATAATACGAAATGCGCGTCGAATCCTCTGATATTGCGAAATTTCGTATGTCTCACAGCTATATCAATAAATTCAGCACCCGTATTTGTTTTAAAAAGAAACTCACGCACAGCGCACAGCACGCACGATGTTAAATGCAGATAATCTCCCGCAGATAAGAAAATCTCATACATCCGTTGTGCCACGCAATAATAAACATGTTCGTGCGCGTCGTCTTCCGAATTTTTACAACTAAACAACGCCTTATCATAGGATATTTAAAAATAATAAAATATAAAAAAGCGTTTTCCGATGTTACATGTATTTTTTTTACGCTGTTTAAGAATTTGCATATAATACAGAATGTTGTATCCGTCCAAACTACGAAAAATCCGACAAAAACTAATAGGACATTCGTGCATCATGTTATCTCTGTAAATGAGTTTTTCACAAGTTTGACAAAAATTGTATGAGCCACGGACTAACGTTCACGTGACACCTTGTTACGATGTTTACGCGGTTTTACCTGATTAGCAATACACTCGTCGTTGTAGAATAATGCGATCGCTATCGCTATACGATTATTCTCATCCATCTCATTTCATTCATACCCGTTATTTTCACCATTGGTAGTCGATAATGGTCATCGATATCCATCTGACTACGAGCACCTCGTCGACCGCAGGGTCATCGTCAGCAACAGTATAGGGTGGTACACTGAAACATTGGGAACACTTGATTGTCTATCGATGCATAGAATCGTGTTGGTATGCTTTATTGTAGGTTATACATTAATTCCTATGACCCGATGCACCCTTTAGGTTTGTAATCGACGAGTAGTTCTTCAAAAAAGCATTATACACTATAATAATAACCTCTAGCGTGTTTTTTTTTTTTTAAAGACCATCATAAATCGAGAGCATTCTTGTACCGAGTATTTCTCAGTCGTAATCTACGATGACGATCCCCGAAGACCCGAGATCTCTTTGGAAAGTCTGTACAACAGCCTTCTTGAAGGATTTGCGCAAGAGCTTTCTACACAAGATTACACGCTTTGTTCGTGCTGATCTTGCGACGTCTTGGACCGTGTACGAGTTCAAGCTATCGTCGACGCTTTACTACGCTCGCTCCTATGTTTATTACTCTCGTGGACTGTAACGATCGATTGTGGAAAACATAAATTATCATTATTTCGAATAATCGAAATAACGGATTTACTGTTTAATATTGATACACGGATTCCTTGACCAACTGGTACAGAGGCCGCAAAAACTTTGATTTATCGCACACATCGAGTCCCATAATTGTTCATCGTTGAACCGCACGATATGGCTTTGAGCGAAATGCCTGCTATACCTTCAGAAATGAATCTCACCCTTATTCAATCCGTATATCGTGATTCGAGTATTCTGACAGTGGTTCGCACTTAACAAAAACGACTCGTAGACTGACGAAATATTTTATGTGTTATATCAATTAAGCTGCACGTAACTCAAAAGCACACGGTGGAGTCAAGAACCCATGAACGGAATGATAAAAGAACTGGCAATGAATTTAGTTTATCGAAAGAAATTATTATTTGGGAGATGATCGGTTGTTCAGACCGAAATTATTCTAACGAAGATAATCCATTTGCAACTGTCCATTAGGCAGTATGAAAATTTAATACGAGCCCAGGCGATAAAAGTATGTGGAATTGATAAGTCAATGTAGTCTCATCAACTGCTGTAAAATGTGCAAAGTCAAGCTTCATAGAATAAAAATTTCCAGATAATGAGATTGAGGCTTTACCATTGATATGATGTGTAGAATTGAGTAATCTGATTGACAAAGACTGTGTACTCTTGACCGGAAATAATAAAAAATGGCAAATTCACATCTAGAATTAAGTCAATCCGTAGATTGTATGACTTTTTGGTAATAATGTATACGTCATACGCAGCAATGTTCGTAAGTAACTAAAAGTATGTTAACATAGAATTTAAGAATAAAATGTAAATATTTCTGTGAATAATAGCAGAAAAAAATCGTTTTTTTTAAATTCTACCTCTGTTCCTTAAACACATACTCCAATCGATATTCGATAAAAATTATCATTTTGCCATATTTTCAACGGTCTTCCCAATGAATTATCACGATTCCATTATTTCTTCGACAAAAAATCCGGCGGATTGCTTTTTAACATTGATAATTGAGTGATATGCTTTGGCATAAAAATTACTGACACAGAAAAAAAAGAGATTTTCTGTTATTCGAAATTATAATTCTTCCTGGATTCCTGATAACCAGATCGAATGTAGCGTATTTATTTTGGCGCGAGGACAGGGTTTGGGGCGGCAGTGGAAGCGAGCAAGTGGCAGAAAGGTGAGGACAGGAGGACTTGTTGATTTAATCAGAAACAATAGCAGCGAAGGCCGGTTATTTACTCTGATAGTCTCGGCTGATACCGCGTACGAGTTGCGAAGGCAATTAACGCTGAACAAAAAAAGTTTTTCTCCTTTCGTCGTCGTATCCGTTATCGAAGTATCATGATCGATAAATTTATGCAGGAACTATATTAAATATAGTACATTTTGAATCGATATATTTATTTAAATGATTAAAGGTGAGATAAAAGGTGCCTTTCACAGTTTTTTTTTATCGCTTCTATATTGTTGAGTTTAGACAAGGTCGTTCGTGTTGGAAAGTGGTAAACGTTTGCATGTGCCATGCAGGAAATATACGTCGTTATGCCAAATAATATAAATTCATGTCATGCTGGAAAGTAGCTCGTCTCGTGGGAATAAGGAAAAAAAAATATATATATATACTGAATAAGTATACATATATTCACGAGTAGTACAATATGTCACGAAGAAAATGCGTAGCTCCAAGATTCTGTTGCAAAGAAATGTTGGAACAGAAACGTGAATCAAACGTGTTTCGTACGAGATCCGCACACTCTTAATAAATTCAAGAAGAAATATAATTTTATCGGGATGAACATTACAATTTCGATAAACGGTAACGCGGTAACGTAAAATTATTAATCATTCCAGTCAAATAAACGCGTATAAAAAATGTATTTCAATCTATAATATTTTTTGGCAACAATGGCTCATATATAAATTGATAGAAAAGTGGGTAAACAGAGGATTCGAAAAGGGTGCTTCGGAGGACATATGGAGAAATTTTCTCACAAATGGAAATCACAGCGGCGCGGCGACGACTCTGCTCTGTCAATCTAACAGTAAAACTTTATATCATATAGAAAATTCGCTGATTGCCTGTAAAATTGAATTTTATTTTACGACTGTACAAATTTAGCGAGAGAGTGAAAGAGTGTGATTGACTGAGTGACTGAGTGAGTGATTGAGTGAGTGATTGAGTGAGTGAGTGAGTGAGTGAGTGAGTGAATGAGTGAGTGAGTGAGTGAGTGAGTGAGTGAGTGAGTGAGTGAGTGAGTGAGTGAGTGAGTGAGTGAGTGAGTGAGTGAGTGAGTGAGTGAGTGAGTGAGTGAGTGAGTGAGTGAGTGAGTGAGTGAGTGAGTGAGTGAGTGAGTGAGTGAGTGAGTGAGTGAGTGAGTGAGAGAGAGAGAGAGAGAGAGAGAGAGAGAGAGAGAGAGAGAGAGAGAGAGAGAGAGAGAGAGAGAGAGGAGAGAGAGAGAGAGAGAGAGAGAGAGAGAGAGAGAGAGAGAGAGAGAGAGAGAGAGAGAGAGAGTCAGTCAGAGAAGAAAAAGTAGTCTAAGTGAGTGAATACAATTTTCATGTAAATCGGGAACCAAATATCCTCTCTCTTTTCGTTTCGAGTGCTGCTCGCAAAGCAGGGATATCTCGAGGGAAGCCCTAAAGCCCCCAGTTCGAGTTTTTGTTCCGTCGTATGAGTCATCGCAGTCATTGCAAGGGTAAAGCGCGGTGCGGCTTTCGCACGTGTAATTTCCTATAGAACCTAATCCGTGGCCGGGTCGACGAAATTCGATTATCGAAACGAGCTCAATGAAATCCGGGAACCGCTGTTTCCCTTCTTTTTTTTTTGTTTTTCTCTCTGACGTCGAAAAGGGCCGATCGATAATCATCCCTACGGGGAAAAGTATACGAGGAAGTACATTTCGAAACATATGGGACATTCCAAATCAAATCGACTGATTAGTGGCCCTTATCTTCTGGAATTTGTTTCAACATTTTTACATTGTTGTTACAACCCTATGAAGCGTGCATTTTTATCTTAATTTTTTCATCCTCTCTCTCTCTCTCTCTCTCTCTCTATAATATAATGATTTAGCGTAAAAAAAATTCCATTCAACAAATGGCTAGACACAATTTAACAATCTAATAAAATTTCATAAGAATCCTGTGTTAAATATTAACATTTTTTATTCATAGGAGAGAGTGGGGTCAATTGTAACACTTTTTGTATTTTTGCAATTTTTGGTATGAACCTTCACGATCAATCGTTAAAAAACGACTGAATCATGATGTGCGATCGTTCACCTTTAAAATAACGCCTTGTTTATCCCCGTAATTATATAGTTTTTGTTGTAACCTGCTGTTGAAGTCAGTCATAACAGTATTACAATTCCTTCCGACGTTGAGGCCAATTGCATCGGTGGGAAGGGTCAATTGCTGCACCTCGAAGTTCACGTTTTGACAGCTTAACAAGCCATCTCACTACTACAGTTTTACCTCGATATTCAACAATATTTTTTTTACATTTGTCGACCGAAGTTAATAAAAACTAAGTTTTCGCGTACAGAACCGGTTCATCAGTCACAGCATACATTTGAAAGTGTGTTTCGCGTATAGCGGTTTTTTTATTAACTCTTTTTTATGACAGAAAAAAAAGACAAATTTCATTTTTAAATTCAAATTGCTATCAATACCTAACCGTTTTATGGATTTTGACGAAGTTGAATAATAGCCCTAAATGTTAATTCGTTTTTGTAGAAAAGATGAGTTAAATTTATGAAAGTTATTAAGCGAGTTAAACTTATCAAAGTTTAATTCATTAAACTTAAACCTATCAACGCTTAACTCATCAACATTTAGCTCACTGCAAAAAGAAAACACGAATATTGTTTTTAGAATTCAAATTGCTGTCGATAATTAATCTTTTGACGGATTTTCACAAAATTCAAGGTTAACCCTAATTATTAATTAATTCCTGTAGAAAAGGTGAGTTAAACTTACTAAAGTTTACATAAACTAGAGCAACAACCTCATTTTTTCTACAAATTTCATAATCCCATAAAATTCAAACCGTTTTAATGGATTTCTCCTAAATGCAATACCAAACGTCCTTCAACATTTATTTACTTACAATCAACTACTTAACTTGATAGCTGAAAATTTGCTACAGGATGGTTACAGATATTTTTTACAAAATACAATACTACCATACACATACTCACGCACACACGCACGCACGCACGCATGCACGCACACATATTCAGAGCGTCCGATAACTGCCGTAGGGTTTGTTACGATGAACCGCATCCACTGGTTTATGTCTCGATGGGCTGTTTCATAAACAAATGGGAAGGGCTTGGTGAAATATATAATTGAGATTGAAGTTTGAAGATTCAATTTACGATACATACAAAAAAATATGGCAACAGCTGCATTTTAGCATATTCGCCATGATCACACATTTTTATTCGATGGAACAATTTTACTCAAGGGGGTCAATACGACAAATATCACCAGGAAAAAACGATTGCAATCCTGAAAAAACTGCTCAAATAATATGTTGTAGTTATAAAAACTTCCATGCTACACCTCAGAGTAGATCGGCGTTCAATTAATTTTTTTTAATGATTTCTTTTTGAGCCTGTACAAGCTTCAACAAATCGAGAAAAAAAAATGGAACCGACCTATATTGTATTCCTTATTACATTAGCACGTCGAACTGTACGAAATTTGGGAAGCCACGTAAAACAGTGACAATAGAAAGGAAGGTCAATTAGCGAGCCAAATTCACGTGTACCCAGAGTTTGGAGCCTCGTGCGGAATATCAAGAGGTGATCACGTGATTTCGAGATAAGTATTGTATAAGCTGAACAAACCGCTGTGAAGAAATGAGGAGTAACGGAAATTTTAATTAAGTGGCAATGATTCATTAATGGTCAGTAATGTATAGAAAAGCTTACTTTGCTGAATTTTCTTACATCTGTGAGTCCAAAAGGTATTCAACGATCTAGTAGAAATGTCTTGATGTCAGCCAGAAAGATTTTAACATCATGTTAAATTGAACTTGGTATTTGATTAAACACGATACGATGTAATCTATGTAATAACACAGTTTTATTATTTCTCCAAACTTTTAAAGTCGGTTTACTAAAAAAAAATCTTTGTAAAAAAAACCAAAATGTAATCGTCAAATAGAGATGGACAATCACTGGTCCAGCTGTGACTAACACATCATTGAATCCTACAAATTTATTTTATTTATTTTACTTAATCCAATTGAACTTAAAAAAAAATAGCTATGAATAAAAGTAATAAGTAACTCGGACGTTATGCGTATATTAACATGTACAAGAAAGTTTCTAGAGTCGAAGGACAATTATCCAGTTGACTGGAACATCCCATGACCGAGAACTTGCTGCGCCGAGGAAGCTGCACGTGAAACGTGTAATTGAATTACGAGGTGTCACGACAGCAGCCACTTGTGCAATATCCTGATGGAATTGAGTGTAATAGAAAACGTGATACTGATGGCAGGCCAGTTGCACGTGAAACCAGTCAGTAATCGGTTAAAACCGGTTCTGATTGAACACATTTCAACTTCTCTCTACACACATCCTTCGTTCCTTTATCATTGACATTTGACTCCAATTTGACAATTATTTTTTACCAGTTTGCTCCTTTCCTCTGCTGGCTTGTTTGTTACATTTTACTTTACTTCAACTTTTAATTATTTATATTATTTCTTATATTTCTACTATCATTAATGACATCTCCCGTATATCCAATAACTTGAAAATAAAAAATCAAATGGTGATAGCGCGGCCATTCGTTTTAATTTACGTGTTCGTTTTTCTATCAAACAAAATGATTTACTAAAATGGCTGTAACTTTGCTTTCCGATGGAGATACAAATTTATTTTCTGCTCATTTTCTTCGTAATCATTCGTAACATTGTTAAAATTTTGGTTTTAAACTTCTTTTTATTAAACATAAGACTGAAACTGCAAGTATTTGCCTGACAGCTTCAGTCTCATCGATAACCAATTGGCAATTGAATAAAACTTTTTCAAATAACGTTACAACGAAGACACTGACTGTTTATGGAATGATTATTTATAAATTATATTTTATTTCGTATTAATATTACTAAAAAAACATTTTTTTTGTTCTCGATAAATTGATTGCTTTCGGCATATGTATACGAACAACGGAATGAGAACGGTTGGTTACATGTCAAATGGACATCAGCACAATTTTTACACGAGGGGTTTCGTGTCTGGTTCAGATCCCGAAGGGGACGTTAGGTAGCTGTCCGCAACCTAAAAGGAGGAGGAGGAGGCGTAGGGTTTGCCGTTGGCGTGATCACGTAGCCCCACGAGACAATACTGACGATTGTAGAGGGTTGCGAGACTTTCGTATGGATACCAAAGTAAGCCGTTATCGATGCAAATCGGGCATTCGCCGAACGATTCGACTCAATTGGCGTGCGCCACGACTGTTTACTCGTCAGATCAGGGTATGAAAAACTGAAAAGGGAGACGAAAATCGGACTAGAGAATGCTCGATCCTAAAGCTTGTACGTTACAATATTTAATACAGGGCGTTGAATCGCGTGGAAAAACTCTACCAAACAAACTGTTGGATAGTCAGCCAATAAAAAATTAGAAAGAAAGACGGGCGGTGCAAAAGAAACGGGCGCGATAATAGTAAACTATGTTTTCGTATCAATATTAAAACAAAATGCTCAATAAATATATTTATTCTATTATTTAATGCAATTTGCAGAAATTATTAACTACCCTAATTATCATAAAGTTATTTTAATGATAATCTTATTAATTAAAAAAATGATTTTATAACTTCAAGAGGTGATTTTTAATTAAATGATAAATTTCCGCGAAGAAATAACTATAAGAATGCATTTCATACCGTACCGTGCATCATAGTCGGAATGAGATAGTTTAAGATGCCCCGAGGGAAAGTATGGTCGTTGGCTCAGACATGCTTGCCGGATTTGAAGGGAGCGAGGCACAAACTTGCACTGTACCATCGAGCGGACGTACGTGTTTACCTCACACCCGCTTAATGGCATTTGCAAACTCTCTGTCCGAAATTCGTGAGAGCTCTGGTCTCCGACATTCTCGTATAAATACACAAAACAAGTATTTTGGCTGGTGCTAACTCAATGAGAGAACGTATTTGATTAAACCTACACGGAGTTCTCCTTTCATCTATTTAATATGTACAACTCTACCAACTCCTCACTCTCGTTAACCAGCTAGACTGCTATTACTCATTTTATTATTGTTATTTTATTATATTTATTCTACTGCACGGGCTTCTTTCCCTTTTACGAGACCCACCACCCGCCTAATGCCGTCCGCAGTCAACTGACACCTCTGCTGTATAACATTCGCACATTGGCACAGGAAAAGCTTTTAGATGTGGAACTATCCTTTGTTATTAATTTATTCATTAAGGTATTGATAAACTTAAATTGATATTTAATAATGTTTGTAGTTATGTCAGAAGGTACTCACACGGAGTGTAATTGAACCTGACACTTTATGGTTCTGGCACCGACAATTTATGAGTTCTTATTACGTTTGAGGTTATATAAACAGTATCAAAAAATGTATACTTATCATCTGATATAATTAAATATAAAATGAAATAACAATTTATTATACGGTTTCTCCAAAGAGTTTACGGATAGCCAGTTCTGATTGACCGAATTTTAATAATTTATCAACCTCATTCATATTCCAACTGTACATATCATCTTTCAGAAACTCGTAAATTTACGATAATAGTGAAAGCATTGCACGTTGGCACAGGAAAAAGCGATGCTCGCTCAATGACGTATCTATATCGGCTTTTTTGGAAACCATTTATAAGAGAGTCGCATCAGGTATCAGGCAGTAGCATTGCTTTTAGATGCGGAACTATATCCTTTTTATTAATTTATTCATTAGCGTATTGATAAACTTCAATTGCGATTTAATAATGTTTGTAGTTATGTCAGGAGGTACTTAAACGGAGTGTAATTAAACCTGACATTTTATGGTTCTGGCACCAAAAATTTGTGAGTTAATATAACGTTTGAGGTTATATAAACAGTATCAAAAAATGTATACTTATCATCTGATATAATTAAATATAAAATGAAATAACAATTTTTAACTTTTATACGGTTTCTCCAAAGAGTTTACGGATAGCCAGTTGCGATTGACCGAATTTTAATAATTTATCAACCTCATTCATATTCCAACTGTACATATCATCTTTCAGAAACTCGTAAATTTGCGATTATCGTAAAAACATTGCTACGATGAATAATACGATTATTAATAAATAAAAAATACGGTAAACCCGATTTCATACGAGACAAACGTCATATACCTAGCTAATAAAGCCCTCTTTAGCACCAAAGAACGAACAATAGTTTCGTGAACCAACTTATTGGCCCAAACAACATCCTGGTTGGTTCAACTATTATTAATTTCCTGATGATGTTCAAGTTGGTACTGGCAACTCACTATTTTTCTCCATGTACAAGGAATTATGTCCCGCTTCGTGCGCCAGCGTGCACATGACTGAGTGGTCACCGATCCAAATAATGGTAGCACGAAATACTGATCAACTCGGAAGACCACCGAAGCCAAACGCGAACCTCCTACTGTCGGTTATTATTATTAATTGACAATGAAATGCTATAAATATAAGTGATATTCACGAATTGTAATTAACTGACAATTAATTGTTATTGTCAAGATAATTACAACCTTAAAAATATATGCTGAATTCAATATGTTTTATTCACATTTATGCTATGAAAATTTTTTCATTTGAAATCATCAATAAAAAAACGATTGAAGAGAAATCCAAAGTTCTATTGAGTCTTATTTAACCGGATCTTTTCTTTTTAAGAAAAGCCCAGCTTTTTAAAAAAACCCTATCGCAAACACTAAATTATATGAAATATTGATGTTGCCAAGTTTTCGTCCGGTAATGTAGATATTTTTTTTCACTGTATACGCGCGAGCAACGAAAGTGAGTCTTGTGAAATAAAGAGTTTGCGGATTAAAATTGCAACGGGCTATTGCCGGACCCTCGTTTCTGCGATCCCTGTCATATAATCCAGACTCCGTGTACCTCGCAAGGTATACTTTAGTAACGTAGGTAATGGGGCATAAGGTCTAAGCATAGTCGGCCAAAACTTTGGATCGTATACCGTGTGTACTATGTTGCTTCGTTCCTTTTTTTTATTAGGATCAAGTGAAATCGCCGTGGAACGAGAGTCTCGTACTTCAGGTTAACGGTTTCGGGAGTCCGAGAGGTAAAGGTTGATAAACCAACGACGAAGGAACGGCCGAGAGTGCTTTATGGGGACGTTGCGGAGAGTGCGTAATGAATTTTACATGTCGACAGACACTTCACGAAGCAACGATAGTACCGAGTAGAAAGTGCTGTTGTTTTATACTAACGAAATTAGAAAGAAACTAAGCGACATGCGTTAACCATCTCTGGTTAGATGCATTTTTATCAAATCTATTCGTAATACTTTGCTTCTTTATAGACCAAGCTGTATTTTCATGAAAAAAAAATCAAGCTTTTAATGACAGGACTCTTAAAATTGTTTACAACATCCGGACATGTGGATGAGAACAGTTGCGGGTGTGTGTGTGTATGTCCGTAAAAAATTTGCATTTAAGATCGGTTAATCATACTGAAATTTTAAACCTAAGTAAATTGCCGTCTATTCGATGTAATTTCCATTACAATCGTTGATCTCAATTTATTCAAAAGCATAGTTGAACGCGATGCCTGGATTTTTTAAGTGATCGGTTGTGATAATTTTTCATTTGGCTGAGATTTCTTTAAATTTTATCAAAAGAATGCGAAACGGCGTAAAGATCCGAACTGGTGCAAATTTCAAGGTATTGATCTGAACATTTTTACACCCTTGTTGTCATAATCAAAGTTGATTGACATTTAGTTTGTCCGGAATTAAAAATTGGTATCAAAAGTTACGAAATTTGAAAGTTTCGAACAATTTCCTAACTTTTACCGATTTTGAGCAGACAGATTTTACAGATTTCGAGTCCATATAGTATCCGAACAAACCTGCAAAGTCGAATCTTGTACATTGCTTCCTCGTTATTGTTCACCTTTCACAAAGCTTCCTCGTATAGCATCGATCAATATACTTCCTCACATAGAAAACCTCACACAATTATATAAAATGTGAGCAATAATCGGAAAGCAATGTTTTACTTTGCAGGTTTCATCTAAAAAAATATTGAAACAAAGGAGAATTATCTAATACCTAGTAAAACAGGAAGTATGGCGTGCAAATTTTGAATTTGTACTCTTCTATGGGAACTGGTTATCTCAATTTTGGCTTTCTCATAGAGGGAGTTGTATTAAATGATTCAATAGAATCGAAATTTAGTGAAATTGCAAATTTCCTAAATTTTAAACCCCTCAATCCATTCTCACCGAATTCAAGACCAAGTATCCTCGTCCCCTAGTCAAATTATATTCCAAGTTGTAGTTTGATAGATGAAAATTTACGAAAAGTAGCGCAAAAAAAATTTTTTTTTTTCGAAAAATTACAAAAATTCATGATTTTATCAAATCTGAATGCCTTGACCGATGCTGGCCAAATCCCATTTCGAAATACCTTGTCGCTTGGCCTATTCTTGCGGAAAATCTTAACTGGATAACTCAATATTTACAAAACTTAGAGAGCGTACATCCTTTTTTTTAGTAAAATTCAAACAACCGTAAAAAGAGACACCCGTTAGCGATTCGGGCGGCAATTGCAGCTAACTGACAGGGATTGCGACCCGTCCTATGTGCAAAGTTTTATGATGACCGAGTAACCCGTTCCCGACATATATCCATTGCAGTTTTGCAAGCTTATAAACATACACGCGCGCGCACACACGCACACACGCACACAGTATACGCACGGACATTGATTAAAAATTTAATTTCTCGGTGTTTTGGGACTTTTTAAATATTATCTGACATCAAAATCTCGAGAAAAAAGAATGAAATAAAATTAGTAACAACAAGTAGAAAAATCTGTAATGCAACACTATGATATGATCCAAGATGTAAAACTTCTATTACTAAAATCTATTGGTAAAACTTTAATTTATTTTCTAAGAAATATGGAAATAAATGAGGCAAATTCAAGAGGTAGCAAAAAAATATTAAATTCATGGTTGCAAGTAAAAAAAATCTGCAATGACACGACACGAGCATATAATAAAAAATATAAAAATAAATTTTTTTATACTACTAATCAGTAGTACTACAGCAGCTGATACGTATCCGCTATACTAAAATTTACAACCCCCGTAACACGTTACCCCATAGCACAGCGAGCATCGTAACTATAATAACGAAAAGGGAAGAACGCACCGGACGATTCGCGGTTAAACAATTAAAAAATATAAAGCCGCTATGTGTACAATTCGGACAAAGAGAAAGTTTGGTACTAAGAACCTTGGTATTTAGTGACATGGGGTGCAATCCCAGAAGAATAGCTACGTAATTAATTTAGCAACGGGATTGTACGTGCCGAGTGCTTTTGCTTTTAACCGCAATAAATGAGACCAAGTTATCGTTAAAGTTATATTTATTTCGATCGTTATAATAATGTTTCTGTGGTGCAATATAATAATAGCACCCACCCTCATCTCGTACAACGCGGTATAACAAGAATAAACGCGTGGGGGCGCCCACCCTTTTATTGCGCAAATTTTACACTCGCTGAACACACGAGCACACGTGAGAATGCCTACGTTACTTGCTTTTTTTCTTCTTTTTTATCTCTGTTATTATTCCCTTGTAATCATACCCGGCGAAGAACAAGTGGAAACGCTTCGTTACTGGTCACTCGTATGGATGTGAGAATATACTTTTGCAGGGTATAATCTACAAAAGAATATCCTGGTATATATGTATATACCATATATTATATACCTGGTATATACGTATATACCAGGATATATTAAGTGGTATGAATACCAGTAATTATTTATTATTTCATTAAGATTGCAAGTGGGAAAAACTCTTGTAATTAAAATAATATTCACACAGAATGTGAAATATATGTCACGAATGAATGGTGATGAAATCCTGTCACTGATCAGACGTACTAAAGATATCGATATGAATATCTGCTTAGTCGTATTAAAATTTTAGATATATTTGCTTAAAAAAATTATTGACCCAGATTCGTGCAAAGAATTTAGGAAAATTGTGAACGCACGAAAGGTAAAAAAAAGAGGAAGGGATTAGCTGCGTGGGAATATTTACTGTCCAGCCGCACTGTGAACAAAGTAACCGTCCGACAGAACAGTCGGGCGAGAATTACGTGATTCACGAATTGTGGATTTAGTTAACGTGTGAGTAAATACCATTAGACTGGCTTCGCTTGACCTTCCAGCTGGCTATCATATGCCTTATCTGTCAATCTCGTCGTTCAAGAAAGAAGATTATAGTATAAATAACAATGTTATCATTGAAATTCTATCTCTTTTAATATATTATCTTTGTTCAACTTCAACAATAATTTTGCAATATATTTATAAAAGTTCCATATATTTATAAAAGATATTTAAAACATCGATTTTTATGGATTTTCTTAAATGACATCAATTTTTTTTCCTCACGGACCATCAAGATCATTTCGATCTCTCTCTTAATTCTCTTGCAAAGAAAATTCAATTTTACGTAAAATCTTGCGTTTGGATTGCTTTTTTTTATATCCTGTTATTGCTAAATACATTAGAGACTACATTTTTTTTTTGTTAATTCGCATATCTTTGCATAAAGACATAACATTTTATATCTTTCTTATTGCCAACATCAACCGCACTAAACCCATTGAAGTAAAATGCTCAAAGAGTGCTTAAATATAAAGACTGCTTGAGAATTCTAGGGCACGCGTATTCGCATTACTTATACGACAGAAGGAGAGGATGACGCTGGAATGCAGAAGCACGGCACGTCGGGTGGTTAACAATTCAGAACGTCATTTCCGTCAGTGTCCCAACGCTATTAAACTTCCACGGGGTTTCTGTGCTCGAGCGTTACAGCAAGATCGGTTACGCTTCAGCTCAGTACGTCCATGGTGGACCGTTATCTGTAGTATACGCGTATCATGCAAAAAGGTACGCAGCACGCCGCATACTTTTCTTCATTATTTATCGTATTATTTTTTTACACTCTTTTCTTTTTTATAGAGCAAGCTTTTCTTTTCAACTTTCTATTCAAACTTTTATTTTATACTGTGGCTCGAGTGATAAATATCCTTTCACGAGGGTGGTCGTTACGAAATATTGTGAGAACCTACGTTCGACAAACTGTTTTTTCAATACATCGACAGAAAAAATCACAACGAGATGATTGTGCTCAGCCATGTCGAGTAACCATGTACAAAGCAAGGCAAAGGGAAGGCAATGTATGTACGTGTGTCCTGTATTGTGTGAGACAATTTGCAAGTTAAAGCGAGAGACAGCGAATAAGCAATTTTTATTGGATGTACACTTTTAATTGGAAGCTGCTCTACATAAATTTGTTGACGCGAAGAAACGCAGGTTTCAAGAAGAAATAAGGATAATTGAAATATTGAAAAGTAAAAGAAAACATTATACAGAAGACCTAAAGACTAATATGGACGAAAGGATTTTCCACTAACAGAATCGAATTTTTCACGTTTTGATGAGTAAACCAACTACGAGCGACTCCTGTCCTTCTCCACTTCGCTCCTTTGGCGAGAATGAAGGCTCCAGTTTTAATGCAATAGACCGTGTATTTCGAAAAAGTGTGTAATTGAAGAATAAAAAGATACAGAGCAACCTCTTTTTCTCCTTAATTTCATTTCATTCCTTTTGTGTAAAACAATTCAAGATAAATATTACAAATAAATCGATGCAAAGTACATTTCACGAACAACACCATTAAAATTAATTGAAAGCGAGACTGTGAAAGAGAACCACGAAGATTCGAGATATTGGATTTTCTAGAGGGCGCTAATTTGGAAAAAAATGGATTTCCCATGCCACCACACTGCTTTTATGTATCCCATTATATATATATATATATACATGTATATGTATTTATATATTTTTTTATTTGCTTTTTTTTTCTTTCTTTTCCAGGTAGCTTTACTTTGATCACTTTGGGTTCGCGTCCAAGCAGCCGCGCGTTACGCCACGCAAGGCGCGCTGCTATACGAGTAGCACACAACTGCTTCCTCTTGTTCACTCGTCCCGTTCGTTAGCGCAATTTTCCCACGGTCCTCATGCGCTCTTGTGAGAGGAAAATGCACGCATTTCTAGCCCCACAAAGGTTTCTCCTCTTCTGTAGCCTTCTCGAGATATACCCTCGTCACCCGGATGTTTTTCCACACGTTCCAACATCGTTTATGCGCCATCTCTCCACGTTTGTACACGCGTTCCGTTAATTTTCCGGGGTTTACTTCGTCGAATTCTCATGCAGCGAAATAAAAATCAAATAAAACAGCAATCCCGTATAGAAGAATCCGTAAAATTGAGATCGCTGTACCAGAAAAAGTCTCGTCAACTTTCATTGACCCATTTATTCTCCAACTTTAATAAAGGAATACTAAAAACGATGCAAAAAATACTCTGGACACGAAGAAAAATGCTTTGTTCAACTAAATGCATAGCTAAATACGCTCCAAGCGAATAATTTATTCGCTCAACTGATTTATTTGTTGACCCAACCGAATAAATCGCCTGAAGCGTATGTATAACCAAGCAGTTGGTCGGAACATTCAATCATTTATTTCCGCGCACCCATGACGTTGGGAACTTTAAGGTAAAAAGCGAATTAAAAGTGACCGCGGAATACAACAATTTTGACAACTCGTTCACATCCATCTTTTCCGTTATTTTTTTTCCTCTTTTCGATTCTTCTTCTGTCTATACCTCGAGTTTATTCAACTCGTTTAAAAATTGTTGGGCTTGTTCTTCATATTTTTACTTTTTCATTGACGAAGCTTTGCCCTTGTTAAACATATTTTTCAAGGTTTTCGTGTCAACGTGTTCAGAATGTTGGTAACATTCAAAAATCACGTTTAGAAAAAATTTCGATGAGGCGATAACTCTCGTAAATTTTGAGGGATCGAGCTGAAACCTTATACACAAGTCGAGTTATCGCCAATGGTACTTGATATTAAATTTGTTTTTAATCGACAGAGAGATTCAAATGTTATGAATATTTTTGTTTTGACATATCTGACAAAATCATTTACGTTTATCGTCACTTGAACAATTTTAAAGATATCGAGTTTAAATATAATATATTAGACATAATATATATAAAATAATTTAATATTTGTCGTTGAATTTGAAGAGAATTCATATTCAAATCTAATTAAATTTTTTAACTTTTTGAAAAATTACCGTCGTGTTCTCAACTATAGCAAACGGTAATCTATTGAGCTAAACTATGCTTAATTGAGACTAAAACAAGTACAATGTTAATCAATATTTTGATTTTTTAGTTTTTCGAAAAATGTCTAATCGCTTCAAACTGTGATTCTACCAATATTTTAACAGACCTGCAAAGTAGAATCTTGGACATTGATCCCTCATTGTTTTACACCTTTTACAAAGCTTTATCTATGAGGAAGCCAAATATTGATTAATATAATTTCTCATAGCAATTGCTCTGCAAAAAGCTCTGCTCTGCAGTACAAATAGATTGAAAAGTACATTAACGTTGTCATATAGCGCACTTTGCATACAAATCGTCAATATAAAAAGTAATAAATGTCTAAAGTCTCCAATTAATTCTAACCTTGAAATTATTTATTAACCGTCAAGCGCAGTGGACCATCATTTCACAGTTTTAGATGACGTTTAACTATTTGTTTTCAGTATTCCGAGAAATAAAAAAGCGTTTACTCTTTCGTCGTCCATTGTATGATTTAGCACACACGTCTCTCTTTATACAGAAACATTTTTCCAATGTACATTTAACGCGAGAATAAAAGAGACGGCCTTGTGTGAATGAGCTTTATATGTACCGTGATATTTTATTATTTATGTAAAAACATTGCAGGTCAAGAGGCTAACCCAACTGTGTGTTACTGCATTCACGTTGCTTCTTCTTTTCCTACGTTTCTCTCCTTTCCACTTTCATTGACGTCAGCGTAGTCCTCAGGCTACTCGAATACACGGCTGGAAGGTTCGAAATACTTGAAAAAGTGAGGCCGACGGTCCTTACAGTCGGTATGCATCCACTACTGATGCGAATATATAGTTTAGTTTATACAAGACGTCTCTGAGATGATATACACTCTGTGTACATTCTTTCCTAGCACGGACAAAACTCACTTGGCAATTAATAGCCTGGAAGGCAGAAGAACCGCCAGGCAACCTGTGAGACATCTTTTTTTATTTTTGTTTCTCTCTCTCTCTATCTTTCATTCTTTCTTTCCATCATTGCAGTATCCTTCTTGCATTTTTATTTCTCTACTTTTATTAAATGGAAAAGTAAGCTCGGCTACTGGTAGATGTACTGAGCTAAGTTTTCTCTTGTACGTCTTCGTATTGCTCTTTGAAACATTTTAACATTAAAAATCTATTAACGTTGTGCATATTTGTGATGTATATAAAGTTCGTGTATAGATTTTTATCGATTTATTTCAATTGAATATCAATGAATAATTGTATACTTGAAATTTAATAATTTACTTGTTTTAATATTGCAATACATATAGAAGGTAAATTAACTTTTCATTAGAAACACCTGCATAAAATCTTGTAGAATTATTTACTAAAAGACGATTCAATTCAATAGATCGTAGCTTTCATAATCGTTGGCTAATTAGTTGAAAAACTTGACGTGTGTATAAATATCACAGAGCGAAAATAGAGCAATTGGTTCTTATATTCGTGTGACAATGGAGATACATTCCGGAGATCTGTCGATTCATCATATACAGTGACCGTGTTATTATAAATATGCGATTATCTGTTAATCGCATATTCCCACAAGTAGAATAACGACATAGACACTGTATGGGAAAATCGTTAGACTACCGGAATGTATCCCAATCGCCACACCGGTATAGAGACCATTGCCATATTATTTTCGTCGTGATGGAATTTAAGAAAATGTATTGATTTAAAAAAAAAGAAATAAAAATATGAAACAAAATTTGTCGATCAATTGATAAAATAAATGTTTTTACGAGTGGATGTTACGATGAAAAATACAGCGGTATATCATATCAATATACACGTCGATGATGTATAGGCGGGAATTCTATCTAATCGCAAAGTGGACATAATTCTCGCGTGCTCAAACAATTACGATAGCGGTTGCTGCGGTGCCGAGGGGTAATCGGAAGGGATCGCGGGAATATCATTGATGACGGTGATAAGTTCTGATCGTGCTGATCGCATTAGTCGTTGTCCTGAGAACGCGATCGCAGCCACGCGACCGAGAAAAAGTATCGTACTCGCGTATCATCCTCTATTACTATTATGCTACTATTCTATATACGAATACTTTACTGGATATTAACACGTTTGTCATTCACTGTCAATGTTCGTTCGATTGTATTATTATTTTTTATTGTTTTAAAATTTATCATTTTCATTTTGGATTAACGATGTAACTGCAGTTTCGGATGGCTTAAGACAAAGACGCTCGTAACTATCCACATATCACTTATAATTAGTAATTACGGATTAATTATAGTTAACCCGTCGTTAACCGCGTCCCATATTGTCACGCGGTGACTCGCGTGTGCAATGTCTTGTCGGAATGATAACTAAAGGAGATAAAGTTGTTACAGCGAATAGAAAGAACCAACAAGGTTAATGAGAACGTAAAAGAATTTTAATTACAGCGATTATTCAATATAGAGAGGACGGAGAACTATGAGGGCAGGATCAAATGGTCACACCATTGTCAAAGTCCACGCAAACATTCTCGTAACACACGAATGAGTAACTCATGCGTCAGCACCTGTTCAACTATAGACATTGGTAAAAAACGTCGTTAGGATTAAAACAGTTAGTACAGATTTATTTCTTGTAGTGTATGACAAAGAAACCAATTGAATGATGTTAAACATTATTTTCTCATCCTGCATTTTAATTTATAAAATTAATAAATTTATAATTAAAAAAATTATATTTCTTCCTCATAGAGAAAGCTTTGTTTTCGTAAAAACATTTTTTCTCGAGATTTTTATGTCATAAAGCCCAAAATGTTCCAAAACGAAAGCCCGAGCATAAGCGCGCGCGTGTATGTGTGGGTGTATGCGTTGGTTTACTGCAATATTCGCCCAAAACGCTAACGAGTGTCTCATTTTGTGGCGTTTGAATTTTGGATGAAAAGGGTGTGATCGCCCTAACTTTTATAAATTTTCATCGATCAAACCGAAACTTGGAATACAAATTGGTTAAGGGACAAGGAGAATCGATCTTTGGGCTTCAAACTTTATGTAATTTGCAATTTTACTACTAAATTTGCAATGGTATTGAAAATTCGAACACAACATTCTCTATGAGGAAGCCATAATTGAGATAACTCTTAGAGGAGAATTTGTGGGTGGGTGAGAATCGCGAAGAAGCAATGTGAAAATTTCAAATTTACACATTTTGTTTTTTTGTTTATAGAAATTATTATCAAGCTAGTTGATGTCACACAACTTTTTAATATCTTGAAATATTTAATAGTTCCAAATGAGAGCTCCATTGTTATCACATGTGCATTATTTACACATTGCATTTCGAGATGGTTGACTCGCTGATTTTTATAAATTTCAAATTTGCACGTTCTCTTTTAAATAGTTTTGTTGTAGAAAAAAATTAATAAACGCCTTAAAAAATGTTACTTTTATTTATATTGATTGCATTGCTTACAGTACCTTCCGTACTTATCAAATGTAGAGCAAACCTTCATCGTGCCTACTTGGTGTTTTGGATTCGAGGCAGGGACAACTTTGCCTAGTTGGTAGTGAGCTCCCAGATTGCACCGTGTTGTAATAACGTTCGTATAAGCGTGACGGTGGCTAAGATCACACAGAAAACTTGGTGGATGGTGACGTAGCTTCCAAAATGTTCACTGAGCGGGAGAGATATTACCGTCTCTCCGGCTCCGGGAATTGCTTTCCATTGTTCCATCAGCACCACCAGAAGCAGAAAAGCACATGGCTTACTTATCCTTGCAGAGAATCGGAACAATCCCGTTTATAGACACGTGACGGAACCGAGAATGGAAAACCCTCTTTGCATCCCCGCCCCGTGCCTAATGAGATTTTAAGGTTTTGTGATACTTCTTGCCTGTTTCTCTCTCTCTCTCTCTCTCACTCTCAGATTGCCATAAGTGTGAGAAAGATAGTTGAATCTTCCTATTTCAAATTTCTCCACCACAGTTAACAGTTTGGATAAAAAATTAGAACGGTAACCTGCAGAATTGTTAGACGCAGTTTCCCATTCTCGGATTTTGTTCGAAATGTCAAACGTCTCAAAAAAGTTTAGATTACAGTTTTTATCACCGACTCAGTTGTATTATATTGCTTTAAAGTGATGTGATACTACTTGGTCGGTAACAAAAACTGTAATCTGAATTTCTTTGTCACGAGTGATTTATTGAGACGTATCCTTCCGCCAAACAATTATGCAGAGTGACGTTATCATCTGTTATCCAACAGATCAACCGTAGTGGTGCAATTTTGGACCACTCCAAACGAAATCTCAAAACAATTATCCAGTAATACGGGAAGTAAAAAACTATGAATACGTCAAAATCCTATTAATTTTTATTATTAATAGAAATTGTACTTTCTTCTTAAATAATTCAAATGATTTAATTTGAATGATAAATCATAATGTATTGTATACATATTTTATTACGTTTCTTTATTTACGTCACTATAACTGTTGACGGTGGTTATCTGATATCATGATTATAAATGGAAGGTAAAGAGAAAGTAATGTAATGTAGAAACTTTATGGATTCATTTTCTTTTCTTATTTAATCTTTTATCCAAGTATTTCAACAAGAAAGGAAGGAAGGAAGGAAGGAAGAAAAGTACTCGATTTACTTGGAATGTATACACATTAGATCATTACGAACTGCCTAAGGCACTTGCAAAAAATCAGGAAGCTGTGAGAAGCTTTTGCAGTATAGTTTTCACTCTTCCTTCGCTCCGACGAAGCACAAACAATGTAAAAAGTCTCAACGAGATATTTCAAAGCGTGGAAAGGAAGGTCGCGAGTCAAGCACGATAACATCTGAATGGAAGAAATAGTACTCAATTACATATTACGTATAGAACATGTTGTGTTAAAGGATAATAACCAATGTAAATACAAAAAAATTAAAACATTTATAATCAGCATCGCTTTAGTATTTTTGCTATAGAAAAAAAATAATAATTTTTCAATTGATTTTATATTTTCAATTATTTTTAAAAAACTAATTACAATCGTTTACTTGAGGGGAAACTGCAGAGATGCTTTAATTATTTTGTTACATCCGTACAACTATTCGCACTAAAAATGAACTGTAGCGACAATTGTGTAACTCAAGAAACAGTACACCAGGAATTAAAAAAAAACACTCATTCGTATCTGTATATCTCAACAAAAAATAGATCGAATGGTGTAAAGTGTAGACCGATTTGAAATGAAACAAAATGAAATTCAAAGTGAAATTTTTGTTGAAATAACTAACGAAATTTAAATATCTCAACGTCGTTAAAATAAACGACAGTACCAATACTACATTTTACAGACTTAAATACTTAACAATGAGATCATCAATGTATTTTTGTAGGAGGGAGGAATATTTGGCGTCGATCCAACCTGGACTCTCCCTTATTGCGCAATTCTCTAAGTTTCTCTCGTTCTCTCCTTTCGCTCACTTCATACTCCACTTCTTCGTAACCGGCGATGTCGCAGTCCCCGGAAGGGAACTCGTTACCGCAATATTCACCGCTTTATCAGGTTAACGGCAAGTTAAACTTTAACCGACCTAGTACTACTTGTCTGTTTGCTACGAAAGGAAAAGGGAAACTTTCGAATTATCGAGTCTGAGTTTAGAGTTTATAACGCGGCTGCTTCTGATGCTGCTTTAATGTCACACAAGAGACCCCTCTTCATCTTATTATTCTACCAGTTAATTGAATATTTTTCAAGAATAGAAAATAATAAATATACATAAATATCAGTGGTTCTATTAATTCAGAATTATCTAAAGTGATTCTAATAACATTTGTCCTGTACACCAAAAACATTTGCTTGCTTCATCAAGACCACCGGTAAAAAAAGACATTAAAAAGGAATTCGACTCTGAAAAATCGAGTCAATAAGATTTACCGGGTGAATTACAGAAGAAGAAATCGAGGAGGTGACTCCAAGAGGCAGAGACGTCGTCTACCCCTTTGGAAATCCACCCCTAGAGACGAAGAAACGCCCACCCATTCAAGAATCGTTTATCTCCTGTGCACTCAGATATACTCGTATGCTCCGCTGTTCCACTGTCGTTCACTGGATCAAAGTGAGATACAAATGCAATGAAATCGGCATACAGCTTTAGTTATTTCTTTGCTCGTGTACATGACGGTATTAAAAAAATTATTATTATTCTTTTCTCAAACGTACGACCAGGGTTTACGAATAAATTATTAATTCATTTGTCAATCTCTCCATGGTCCAAGCTTCATTTATTGTAATCAAACAGATGGACGTAGCATTGGACAGATAGATAGGTAAACATGAAATGCCGAATTTCAATATTACGAAAATAATTTAATTCTCACATTTCTACCACTCCTACGCAGTTCATGAATAGTAGTTTTCCACATTTCGATGGACATAAAGTTCAAAGCAATAATAAGACATTTTTAGACATCTGAAAAAATATCGTATTTATATTTGGAACGTTCTCGAATAGATGTGTCCTCTTCTAAATGTGAAAGTTCGCTCCTAATTGTCTCACCTCCGATAGTCAATGACGCATTTCCCTGGCACACTTTTAAAAAATATTTTATTCGTGAGTACAATTTTTTTTTATCTTTTCAAATAACAATCGATTTCATAAACAATTAAATAAATATATTTTATTATGCAATAAAAGATACCCATATGTGTTTCAAAGTTCAGTCAATTCATAAGAGGTCACTTCGGTTGACGATGTTACCATTTCCGGTATGCTAGTTTCTTTCCAAATGCGCATACTACAAAGCGATGTGTAGACTAAAAATTTACTGGTATCGTAACTGTGTGTGTCATCGAGGCGTTACAGTAGCAGAAAGTTCTTAGACTTTACATTGCGAAAGGCGCAATGTTGAAGGTAGTCAGAGGGAGGTTCATCAGACATTCCAGCAAGCGCGAGGCTCTCGTGCACAGGCACGTGCCTGGAAACAAAGTACCTTGTACGTCGTTGAGGCATAGCGGCAGTAGCAACGAGGTTCAAGTCCCGACAACTGGGGCAGCGGCTCCCAGCCACCGGGTTGGTGTTATCGAGCGAACGAAGATGGGTTTAGCTAGAGGAAGAGAGGAACGAGGATCGTATAAGGTAGGCACAGAGGTAACGACTACTACCACAAGGTGGAGGGGAGCTTTGAAGGAACGTGGAAGGGATTGACGATAGCTATAGCAAAAATGTAAAGCTAAGAGGTAGATGGCTATAGTTAAGGAATACGAAGGTATCTTAGAGGTAGATAAAGGAATGAGGGAGATAGAGATGGTGGCAACGACTATCTACGACTTTACGTAGAAGGAAACACGATCATAGCTTTAGCAAAATCGTGGGGCAACGTTTACCGCCGATATAGACAGGGATTGGTGCATCAGAGGTTACCAATAAGGTATCTTAGCTAGAGGAATGTATGCACAGGGAAGCTATCGAGAAGATGGAAGGAATGAGGTACGATGGAATATTTCGATAAATCGCCGATTGCAAGCTCATAGATAGGCAAAAGGTAAATATATTGTCGAACGAAGAAGTAGCCTTTGCGCCTCATCTTTCGATCTTCGATCTAAGTATTCAAGAGAAAAAATCTATGTTGTGTTCAACACTTCAAGGTTTTCTTCCGTATTCTTGTTTATCGATACATCTTTTCTTTGTTTTCGTGTTCTCGCTAAGGGTTATATATATATATATATATATATAACGTTGGATATAGTTTGATTTGTCCACGACTTTGGAGTTGAAACTCTTTTGAACTGTTAGAAAAGGTTCGATTCAGATAACTCTTTTTAACTGTTAGAAAAGGTTCGATTCAGATAACTCTTTTTATCCCCTTCTGTTCGTTCCTTTAACACTGTTTCTACTTCGAGAATAAAAGTTAGCTGGATTTGAAAGTGCAGCTGCTGGCTCCGTTCGCCTTGTTTTGTTTTCATTTATTGACAATATTTTCATGGATACACGGGGTCAAGATTGAATTTGAAAGTATCGGGATATTTAACTCTGGTTTCAAGCCAGAACACAATGATTACGAAATCTTAGAATTATTAGCATTCACTTTCATCGCAATCTACATAAAATTTGTAGTCGGTTCTGTCTGTACATTAGTAATCGATAGATTAAATTTGACCATGCATGCAAAAGATGAAAATTGCGAGCATGATGCACCGAATGGAATTAATGGCTGAAACGAAATGATAATACAAATGCGATGATAGACATAAAGCAAAACTACTTTGAATTATTCAGTTCTTTCAATCAGTCGTGGAGATGTCATGAGTCCCGAGTTCTCAAACGTTTCTAAAGCTCACTGGGAATCTGGGTCGAGTGTGTTTAACTGCTTCGCGTTACTTTGCATCGATCGATGACGAGGGACTGTTTGGTTGCCGTTTTTAATTACCTTTTCCATTCATCTGTATTTCCACATTTCTTATTTTATACTTTTTTCGACCTCATGATTGCGCTCCCTGATTAAAGCTGTCGACGAAAAAAGTCACAGAACTTGCCAAACAACTTAAGGAGAACCCATGTATTTTTGTTATCCATTTTTTTCTATTATTTATAATTGGCGGAGTTGATTCCGATGATTCCTGAGCGATTGGTACGATTGCCAAGTCTTCAAAGTTTTATAGATTTAGATGTTTGATGTCGCAACTAGCAGAAAGCAGAATTTTTCCATCAAAATTCAAGTTAAATCAAAAGCATGTTAGATTATTTGGTCAAAATTAGCTTGATGTACTTGTGTGAAATATAGGTGATCGGGCATCAAGATTCATCGAATAATCGGGCGAGACGAGATGCGCAAGAGGAACGATCACATTATTTCCAGAGTGATGAATTCACGCTTGATTTCACGGGCAAGCTGTTCACCTTTGTCGAAGCCCCTCGATGCTATTCCGCGGATTACGCCCTCGCGATTTTCACCCCGTAGATACTCTGACAGTAGCATCACCCTAATCCCCGTGCGCACTCACCTCTCCCTCTCAGCAACCTGTTGCCGTTTTTCTAACAAATTAACGATACCACCTCGTTTACTCTCTTTCTTGCACTCTCGTGGAAAAAAGTCTAAACGACGTACCACTAATGACTCTGCAAGAACCATGAATCGTGAGTCTTGAATGAGCAAACGTTGAAAATGTTTCGTTTCCCGAGCAATAATTGATTGATTAATGACGTCAAGATTATCGAAAGAAAGCAAAAGGAAGCGACATTTATAGTTCAAAATCCTCGATTGTTCTTTTATAAACGCTGTTGATTATCTAAATACAAAAAGTTGATTGTGAAGTCTGAAAAAAGCTGCTAAAAGCCCGTTTGGGGTTTCATTCATGACATACAAATAGGACAAGGGAACATGGCCAAGATCGAAAATCACGTCCCCGCGCTTCTTCTGAAAAGTGACGTTAATGCCTGGCGGTCAAAACAATCTAGAAAACGCGGGTGGATGTCCCAAGCAAGGAGATGGGGAAAGGCTGTTGTGGTGATGTGTTGGTTGGCCGGCAATGGAAGTGATCCAGCGAACCGAAACGTTATTACTCAGGCGAGAGAGTTGGCCGAGGGCCAGATTCAACAGATGCGAACAATCGGGGTTGGATCACGAGCCGAGCAAGTCAAAGTGTTCACCAGCAGCTGGGTTGAAATAAGTCAGTCGAGGGTAACCGCACAGGATTGAGTCGACCACCCCGGTAGGCTGACTAATCGTGTCTTCGCTACACGAGAATATATACCTGGAGTACCTTAATACCTACAGGTGATCCTATAAGTATGCTAAATCCCTTTCGTGTAAGTCTGCTTTTGTTAAATTTGCGTCGTAAATTGAGCAAATCTCTTGTTGAAAGGTAAAACGAGTAGAAAAAAGGGTTCAGTGGATCTGGAATAACATCGAGTTTGTACAACGGATTTGTATACTTTGTTCTTTCTAATGGTTGAACAAGATTTTTTATCGATTCGTCAAACTGGGTATTCATTCAAGATGGTTTAGCCCTTCACCCAATTACTCAGTTTTGTCAGTATAAGGATAACGAAGTACAAATTGCAATAAAACACGTTTACATTTAGCCAAAAGCTCCCCAAACATTCGAGATGTACCTATATGGGAAAGTTTTAAAGGGAGGTGAAACATCCGTGAACACGAAAGAGATAGAACTAGTAGTGCGATTCCATCAGAGCGAGAGAAAAGCAGCACATCTGTGTAAATATGAAGGTTCACCGTAGTGTTGTTTCCCTGATCTAGACAATAGAAGTTAAACGGATCTGACTGCTTATAGTAGAAGAAAAGAATAAATAAAGGTAGGCTGACAGAGATATCCGCTAGTACACGAAGGGAAAGGTCTGGCTTGCCTCTACACGGAGAGGCTTCGTCAGTGGCTTGGCTCGAGCCAGACACATTCGTCTTTCGATTGAAGGTATGGTACGATCCGAGTTCCGTTCTTTGAAGGCATCTAGATGCTTCAACGTCGTCCGCTGCGGTCATGGCAGTCTGAGATCCTTTTTTTCTTTCACGAAATTACCGATAGCCATTCAACGCTTTTACCTGGAATGGAACAATATAAAGCAAAAACGTTGACAAATGATCGATAAATCGTTCGTGCTTTCTGAAATCCCTTGGGGTACTTGTACAGCAAGACGAATACAACGTTCTACCTGTACAGATTGACAGCACAAGATTTCATACAGCAATATCGTTTTCCTTGTAAAGACGAGTGCTATATGATTCTTGTTGAAGAAAAGATACATTTATCGTTCCAGCGCAATCGCACAGTAGTTACTGTCAGTTTGTACGTTTGTTACGGTTAATTTTTCTTTTTGATTGCTAACGTAGAAATGTTAAAAATGAATCAACGAAATTCGATATCTTTGTGAAGTTTTCCGCAGCCAAAATAAAACCATTTCCTTCGACCAATATTATTTTATCCTGACTATAACCAGACCTTATGCTGATAGGTGTTATGTCGCGTAGCTCAGTATGTGAGTTGGAGATCTGTGACCAAAGATTCCGTACGCAGAGAGAGAGAGAGAGAGAGACAGACAGACAGACAGACAGACAGACAGACAGACAGACAGAGAGACAGAGAGGCGTTAAATGATCGACCGTAAAGTGCGTACGTGACCGATAATGCAACGCGCACTCGCGGAGAGACTAAAGTCACAGGCACGACTCGAGTGTCAACGTTTTACGACCACCCTTTTCACTGTAGAAACCCCGGACGCCGTACGACCGCTGTATACCGTCACCGAAGAATAGTCGAAATATAAGTCACACCCCGGAGAAGGCTAGACTTGGAGAAAGTATTATACGTTTTGATGAAGCTTGTGAAACTAGGAAAAAGTAGAATTGCGAAATTATAAAATTGGAGTAGTTTCGGATAATTTCACTTATTTTTTTATTATAATTTTTAAATGTATTATTCATAAAATGAAATCGACAGTCTTTATGTGGCAAAGAAAAATGAGGATAGGATATTAAAATTGTCGAGCTGTACAATCTTCCTGGTCTCGTCACATTACATTAGCTTCGCAGCTTCACATCTCTCACCCTTTTGGGATTTGAGAGAAAAGAAAGCTCACAAAAGGAGCATTCTTAGTGTAGCGGAAAGAATAAAAATACAAAGGTGTGAGTAAAAGAAAAATATCGTCCGAAGATATATCCAGCATATTTCTATATACCGCGTGAAGCTGTTCCTCCAAGTAGCACACATTGTTGAGATATTGGTGGAAGAGCTTGCGTTAGAACTCGAAAATCACCGATAGAGCACCAGAAGCTGTTACATGATAGATTCTTCCTTTGTGAATTTTTATAGCATGTAGGAAGGAGAATAAAGGAAGGAAACGATCCCTATGGACTTTTTCTCAATTTCTTATTCTTATATATTTTTTTGCTCTTTCGCGTATCTTCTTCGGTGTTGCTTCAGGCTATCGCTTCTTGTCCAGGGGTTAGAAATATCGAGGTACGAATACCAAGCTGTACCCTCTCTTTTTCAATCTAAATTTCGTTGTTGAAGATAATATTGGAATCTCTGGGTGAATCAACCGAGGGAATGATGCATAGCGTAATGAGGAATGAGGCAGCCGTGGAGTGGAATCCGATCTTGAATTTTCCGATCATCGAGAATGCTAGTCGAGACGAGAGAGTTGAGCCAATCGGAGCAAGAACTAGCGCCAAAGTACGTAATTGCTTTCGTGGAATGCAGTCTCCTACGCCTTCTCCCTTCGAAGCTACTCCAGTCGAGACTGGCTTATAGCAAATAGAGAGATAAGTAGACTGCCATGACGTTCGGGCTGACTCGATAATGCAGTTCTAGCTGATGCTCACTTTGCTGAGGAATCCTAATTTCGAATGAACAGTCGATCCATACCAAAGCCATAATTTAAGCAAAATCCAGGAATAAGTCATTCTAAACAATTTCAAGACACGACAACTCCAATTATCAACAAAAGCAGTTAAATATTGCGTTTGTTTCATCTTTCTCCGTAAATCATACACGAAACTAGAAACTGAATGAACCGTCACTATATCGAACAAGTTCACTCGATCCCAGAGACGCACGATAAATTAATTTCAAATACCAGATGTGCTCGAGACACATCCTAGTGGAAACGACCTGCGTTTGATAGAATATTCATAAAACCCGGATAGAGTCTCGATCCAAGATAGAAACGTTATAGCGGTGACGGTTCGCGTGAGTAGAGAGCCCGGAGTGGAAGAAACGTCAAGAGGCAACTGAAAGAGTTTCCAAGCACTCGACGTTCCATCTTCGAAGAGCTGAAAGCTGCAAACTACCTCAGCCAGCTCGTCGTTTTCTGAGAGATTGAATGAAAAAAATAAAGGCTGGTAAGTAATGTTGAAAGGGATGGGGGCTGGGGGTGCGGAGTAGATTGGGGTGAATTTCGATCGTCGAGAACGGAGATTACCGGAATGTCGAAGGTTGAGAGACGAAGGGGTGGCTGAGAGGATGAAGATGTTCCTGGATGACGCGTAGTAATTCGCCAGGCAATTCCCCTTCGGGATAGTAGCGATGTATAACGAAGTTCGGAAATAATAAAATGTTTATCCTCCTAGTTACTCATCGGATGCCTGACTTGTACAGCGCAAAAAAGTGTAGATAAAATAAATGTGGAATAAATTGTGCACAAGGTAGTGCACATATTAGAAAAGTATTGTTTTCCTTCACACTTTGACTTCTAAAAACAAGATTTGATGCTTTGTGTTCTCATGTCAACTGAGTAAAAAAAAATACATTGGTTTTTATGAAAGTAATTCAGACAGTTAATTAGCTATATTTAATAAAGTTGATTGGAAACTTACAGTAATAACTTTTTCAAATAAAAAAGTATCATCGTTGATTCTATGTTTTATTAGTTCTCAACAAAATCCCACAGTAATTACTTAACAACTTGACACCTGCAGTTGCTTGTTATCACTGAAGTAAATTATATGGTTTAATATATATTTAATTATTTTTAAGTCACTAGTTACTTCTTCCAAGGTCAGTAAGACAATTGATTTTTGCGAATACTACTAAATACTAGTCTTACGACGTCAGCGAGTTTTACAGCTTGAATGTATTCCTAGTAAGCCCGTAATCTCACACGTCGTATAACGAAGCTCGGAAATGATAAAACGCGTTTACGAGCTGAGTCAGAAATGAGAAAAAAAAATTCTACGACGTTTACCCTCGTGTAACAACATGGATACTTGGTTAAACCTGAAGGTTTCCTTCACCCTCGCTGGGATTACTTCAACTACACTAGAACTATATTCTGCGACCAGACACCCAGACACTCATACATTTATCTCGTTAGCTATCTCCCGTGGCTTTGGCTCGTCAGGGTTAACCAACCGTGGTATTCCTAAAGCTTCACGTTAAATAACCCGTCAAAAGACACACGCACAAAGCTCGGTATGTTTTATGCATGACATGAGTAATTTACATGATATTGGCACGAATCTTCCTTTCACCATCTCTTAAGATTTACTGGCGAGCAGCATGAGTATCACGTTCAATTGTTTAGAAAGGATCTTTCGAGTGATCTACCAGTGTATACCATATATTGATAATGTATTCAAGCTGTGCGTTAGCTGGTACAAGATACGTGTGTTGATGATACTTTGACACGCAACGCATCGCTTTCTATGACTTATGTTATTATAATTAATTTCTGCGTCGTTTTTCTCACTCTTGGACAACGTTATTCCTAACGCAATCCAAGGCATAAATATGAAGCATCTTCTATACAAAGTTACGGCGATAGTAAGAGTTCTCATCATTTGTAAATACGAATATTATATTTCGCGCAATTAAGTGGAATTAAATGTTATTGAGAGCGTAATTAAATTTTAACTACGCCGAATGTTTTGGACTTCACTCCTTGTACCTGTAATGACCTATAATAATGTTTCCAATTAAATTCTCGAGGTAATGCAGCCACGAAACTTTATTATCCATCGTTAATTTTATATCCACCTCTTCGAAATACGCGCTAAGGAGTAACTAAAAAAATCCAATGTACGTTACAACGCAAAGTAATTTCCTTTTAATCATTAACGTAACCATCATGTCACGATATTACCTCGGAGTATCGAAAATATCGAAGACCTCGTTAACCCTTTATTCTGAGAACCCTGATTGGTGACCAGAAAAATCGTTGTAAACAAAATTAATTTAGTGTCAACTCTAGTAGTTATATAAGGAGGTTTCTCATCCCAGGAATCTATACCGATATTTACCGACTTTTTTTAGCTCAGACACGCACCATTTAGCTCAGATTAAAACCCTCCTTGCTTGTAGAGTGGTGGTGGTGGTGGTGGTGGTGGTGGTGGTGGTGGCGGCGGTGTGTGATACCTAGGTGGTAGTCATAGCCGGACCCCTTCCAAGTACTCCGATATAGGACAATGAATACTTTATTAGCATTGTTATGTATACATCCAGTAAATATTGAAGCTGTAATATTTTGAAATCACGACGCTTGAAGCATATTTCTTAAGACAAGTCGAAAGAATCATTCCACGATGTAGCACGTGACACTTGGTGTGTTTGCATCCAATCACACGGTACATGTCACGTGATTGAGTTTTACCTCACCGTATCTTAAAGATAAGATGAATGTAATCGTTGGTATATTTAAGGCTCTTAATATTAAATATTCATGAAAATGAATGGATACAAAGCTGAGAAATATTGCGACGATGGTCTAGCATCGTCTCATTGAGAATGTGATAAGTATTATTGGAAATACCCTACACCTCTTAACTGACGATAGTTTCAAACAACGCAATGAAAGTATGTCATAGTCGATTTGAAATAAACAAATCCTACGAGACTGTATAAAGAGTGACTCTCAAAGTGTTGATGGAGAAGAAAAATAAACCTTGCTGAATAAAGCTTGCTGATTAACTTCTATAAATCAAAGAAAAAAGGCGGAGCCTACGGTGATGAGAATTTGAAGAGGTGAAGAAAGGAAAAATGCTTCATAATTTTATGGTACAAGTTCCAATCAAATCAATCGATAATTTATTGCAGGATAGACGTAATAAACTAAAAGTACGAGTTGAACTGCTTTTGAAAAAGAAGTGAAAAATCTGACTCGTACAAGATCAGATCTACGTCTTATCATTAAAGAGCTTGAAATTCTTCGAATATCTGAAAAAAAAAATGGATCTCTCAGCAATCAACATTAATTATGTATTATAGATCTATTAATGGATCTATTAATAAATAGAAATTAAGCCAAGCTAATCTTGGTAATGCGCGCTGTTTGTTGCTAATAACCTCGATGCTATGTCAAATTTCTATCCCTATCTATAGATAGATAGATAGGGATCAATAGAAAAACAGATACCACGAAATCGTTAAGTGCGATCCATGAATAAAGCCGCTTACTCGTCGTGCTCAGCATTAAACGCGTGCGATATATATTGCGCACACTTCAGATCATACATGAGTAACCTAACCTAACAAACAACACAATACCACACAATACAAAATAGAAACTATCTATAAATAATATAAAATAATAATGCAATATAAATGGATGTGACAAGCCCGCGCAAAGTGTGTGTGTGTATCCATGATAGCAATTGCGAAATACAAATGGGACAAAAGAGAAGCATGATAGTTTCAACGATTTTAAATGAAACTCTGTACTTCGTGGAAACCCTATTAAGCTAAAAATGGATATTACATCCCTGTCGCCGTTATTCATTGTCGGACTCTGTACACGATGCATGTAGCACGTTGGATTGGATTTACCGTGGACGAGCTTTCGCGAGCGCAACTGTAAAGGGATGAAGCGCGACACGCGTTGTTATCCTTCTCGTTCCAACCGAAGCTGGAGCGTGAAAGCTCATCGTGTAGCCTTTCCGTGTCACGCAGGCTCGCACTCGACTTGGGGTAGCTTTTCGTTATTGATGCCCCCTTACCGTGTGCCTTACAACTAACACGCTTCGACTTAAGCTCAGTTAAATCAAAGCAAGCTGGCCTCAGGGTTACACGATCACATCCCGTGAACAAACAAAGTAAGGATGGTAAGTTAAGAGACAACAAAAATATTGATAAAAAAGACAACAAAAATATTGATAAAAAAGACATTGACACCAAGAGACGCAAAAAAATGAAGGAAGATAAGAAACAAATAAAGTTGTGAAATAGAACATCACACATTGCTTTCGCATTTTTTTGCTTCGCAATACAGAAAGTGTCCTTTATAAGAAAATAACGTTTTTGTCATTTTGGCTTCCTCATAGAGGAAGATTTGTGCACTGCGGACCAAAAAAATTGAAAAGCTCCCATGTTTTCTATCATCTTGAGTTCGAAGTTTTAAGAAATTAGAGGAAGTACCAGAGAAGGCTGCGCAGATCATCTTTCCCTAAAAAGTTGATGTAACTATATATCGAATTGGTAAAAAAATGTTAAAAACTAAACTATAAAGAAATGTTCGTGGTCAAGAGATTAAAAATATAAGAATAATTTATAATCTTATTGCTTTAATATATTTTAC
Source organism: Cylloceria caligata (assembly GCA_963942595.1). Taxonomy (NCBI): domain Eukaryota; kingdom Metazoa; phylum Arthropoda; class Insecta; order Hymenoptera; family Ichneumonidae; genus Cylloceria; species Cylloceria caligata. The sequence continues at coordinate 75,471,337 of OZ012704.1, forward strand.
ACAACACTTTAGCCAATAATGGGATGTTACTGCGTAATACAGTTTGTCCTTGAACATTACTTTATTCGTAAAGAACTATTTAGTTCGATAGCTAAAAATTTGCGTCGACTAGAGCGTGAACACACTTTTTTTTGAGATACTCAAAATCTAAAAAAACTTATTGCTTGCCAAATTATATCTCGATTAATAAAGTCGTTCTTAAAGTACAACACTTCGAATTTTGCAAGTCTGGTACACACATACATATGCGCAAGGTCCAAATATTTTTTGAAAACTATCTATACATCGCATATCGTATTATATATTTTTTTTTTATTTCAAAGAACGTTAATTATGTCTGAAAACTATAGAAAACGTTGATAAATTCAATAAAATTTCAGTAAATAGAATAAATAGAAATAATTATGTAAATGATATAAAAATTATTTTAACGTCTACATTCGCGGATGGTAGTCGTTCATTCGTGTGAGACTTTTATCTGCGTAATAGTAATTCCACGTTGCGACTGCTCACGTCGTTTCACTCCACGTTGATTCAATATCGATATCGTTTATATGCTTTCACTTTTCGTTATACAAATATACATCGAATAATAGAGCGCATTATAATATAGTAGATAGATTGAAGTGGCGCTCAGTGCGTGGGCCCATTCGATGATATTGTCCGGGCCGTGACTACTGTCGGTTCTGATAAGAAAAATAGCGTTTCCCGGATGTTCGAGCGATACTATGTAACATCTCCCGCATTTACTCGTAGATTCTGAATTGGACCGACGTACAGGTAATACGCGCCCTTATGAAAGTACAGCCATAATAACACTTCTTGTTATTGCTTTCTCGTAGAAGAAGCTTTGTATTAGTGAGAAAAAAAAACAACTTTTCGAAATATTGATGACAGGGTAGTTTTAATTTTCTAAAATGTGCAAAAAAATGGTATAGAAAAAGTAAGTAAAAACTTAAATCCCTATGACAAGTCTTATTCCACGATGTACCATTTGGAATATGGCTCTCTTGTTCTCTCTCTCTCTCTCTTTCTCTCTCTCTCTCTGGTGCTGCCTGTTTTATTCACCGGTATCGTGGGGTGAATCTTTCACCCACGCACACAAACACACGCGCGCGCGCACGCACGCACGTACGCATATATTTTTTTAAACCACATTTCGTAGGTACGAAATGTTCCTCGTAAAAGAAAGTACCATAAATGCCATAAAAAGAAAGAACAAAGTGTCAGGGCCAGGATAAACGAAGAATATGTCAAGGAAAGATTAGTCAAATTAATAAGGTTGAAAGACAAAAACGAAAAGAAAACATTAAGAATGACTTGGCTAGCTGGTTTAATACACAAAGTTATGCGTGGTGAGCCGTACACGGATCTACCCTTACGCAATAATTAATTTCTAGCCTAAAGCTAATTTTAACGGAGCATCGTGGAAGCTAATGCCCCGAGGTGCGGTATAGAGGATTTCGGGCGCTGTATACCTCGTTCCCAACCTCAACATCGTCGTTCCATGGTTCGCTACAGTAATGACGTTGCCTACGTCTCTGTATCTATATATCTTCGTAGCGCTAACGACGATCGCAAAATAAACTGACTAACGATGTACGCGCCGCACCGTAACTCGGGGTATCGCGCATAGGCTACTCAGAGTTCAAGGCCACGAGATTCGAGACTCGAACTCTTGTAGATATTCTATAGTACTGAACAACCGTCGATATCCATTTCATTTATCTATCATGATGTATATTAAGTACGGCTGTTCAACCTGCATCTAATGGGTTTTCGATCCACTACATTGAATCGATAGTAATAACAGGAATAGATAATATTGACTCACCCTCGTTCTCGTTATTGCCGATGAGTATCTCGGTATCCTCAAAGTCAGCCTCCTTAAGCAGATCAAGAGGATGCTTGGGAAGAAAAACCCCGTCAATGGTGGGTGCCGACGGAAAACCAAGAATGCCCCAATAACTGTTCCACTGTTGCACAGAAATGGTCTTAGCGTCAACCGATCTCATGCACGCCATTACTCTGGCTGGATTTTCACCTAATAAGGTAGAATTGCATCCACAATCATCCACGAGGACTCTGCCAACCTCGTGGGCTTTTTCACCGGTCATGAAGCTCCAAGGTGCGTTGAGTGTTCCGCTCTGAAGAATTCCCCGCTTGACGAGACCTCGGGTAACCGGTGAAATCAGATGCAAGGAGACCGAACCGCCACCTGCAGATTCACCAAATATAGTGATAGCATCAGGGTCACCTCCGAATGCCGCGGCATTATCCCGAAGCCACCTCAGTGCCAGTGCCTGATCCCATAGGCCCATGTTACCCGGTGCTTCCTCGGCATTTCCAAAATGCTTGTTCAAGTAGAGAAAACCAAATGCCCCGACTCTGTATTGCATCGAGGCAATGATTACGTTGCTTGTCGCTGCCATTAAGTCGGCATCGTAAACATCCAGAGTCGCTGTTCCACTCATATAGCCACCACCGTAGATCCAGACCAACATTGGCATTCCACCTTTTTCGGAAACAGGTGGTTCGCTTCCCTTGTGCCTGAGTCTCAATTTCTGAGGTACCCAGACGTTAAGATACAAACAATCCTCGGATATGTTTGTGTTTGGATTCCACATCTCCTCGCCCTCGAAGCCAGGAAAGTATTCGTAACGCTCCTGATAACAACTGTTGGGTAGAGCTGTCGCGTTCAGAACACTGTGCCACGGCTCGATGGGCAAAGGTTTTCGGAATCGCAGGGGACCGATCGGAGGCTTGGCGAATGGGATTCCATAAAATACATGAACCTCATGATCCAAAACTGTGCGGGAAAGTCCGCGCACTAAACCGGATGTTGTTTCCACGACCAAAGGATCGCTACGAGTCACACGACTTCCCGCACGCGCTGTTGTCAGCGCCAGGACCAACATCAGAGCAACTTTGAAACTCATGGCTGCTCTTTTCTTTTATTCCTCTTTGGATTCAATGAGTAATGTCGCGTCTTTTTTCAATTAATTTTTTATTCAAATTTACAGCCCCAGAGCTGATTGCGAAACGTTTGTCGATTTAGAGCACGCTATTTTCTTTAAGTTCACGTTGGACGAGATCTTTTTCTTCCGTAAAATCAAAGGTCTTTGTGGAAACTGAAACAGTTCCGCGCACGAGGGGACTCCTCGCTTTCGGATTCAGCAGCCGGTGACTCAACAAGTTACTCGCCCGGCTTCGACCTCCGACATCAGTAGGCCACCCTCACCACTGAATTCCTGAGCTATCTTTGCGTTTGTTTGTTTTTCTGCATTTATATTCGCCAAATGTTATTTGTCAATCGAATTTGACACCTCTCGATCGATATGTGTGCAGACATAGAACCTTCACGTTAATAATTTACTCAGAACTTTTTAATATTTAAAAGAAATATTCTTAATTTGTTATTTTCAAAATGTTCCCTTTCACTGCCTGTCGTTTTCCGTGTGTCGTATCTTTTGATTTTTCCTTTTTTTTTTCAAAATGTTGTCCGTTACATTGACTCGAGGGATGGTCCAGAAAATTCGTCAATCCAAAACAAACCTTCGTGCCTACGACTGTCTGACCAAACCCCTTTTTTCACTTTCACTATTGTCTTTTCCTGCTCCGACCTAGTCGGGCTCTCGGGCGTCCCAAAGACCCTTCTGCCTTTTTCTTAACCTTTTATCGCTTTCTCTCTCTTTCCCTGAAGTTTCTCATTCACCAGAAAAACCAAGAATAACAAAGTAAATTGAAACTTTGTGGTATACACTCAAACACTAACGAGAGTAAAGAACAAAGAACAGAGACGACGCACTCTCCAATGTTATAAGGACAAACCAGTTAATGCCACCCTCGATGTGGGCACTTAAGTGCGATATTCAACCACTTAATCCGTTTTCAAATTAAATATTGACAATTGAAATATAATTTACGTCATCTACTTTTTCTTCGCTAATTCTACCCCTTTTTTCCCTGCGAAAATTTCATTCACAATTAAATATGTTTTTAATTGTAGCTCGAAAAATGTATTATCGGTAATTTTTATTTGTAGTTTTATTTTAATCAATCATCATATACCGGCTGGGTATCATTTGAATAATTAAATACACCCTTTTTGAGAGTAACGAGTTAACGAAACACACACGTTCGGTATCACGGTAAAAGATATCGAGTGCTTTCGCGTGGCGGCCGACATGCCGCGATGCACGAGGTCGACTGGACGAAGGAGCGTCGTCGGGAAGGCGGACGGTGGTGCAGGTGCCGTCGGGGGCCAATGCGGACGCGTCGGCGTCAGTTGCGACGGTGGCGGCGCACGCCTCGATGGAATATCCGCGCTGTGACGCCCGGCACGCATCCACAATGTACCACCATCTACTCATAACTCCAAGAGTTACTATATCTATAGGGTACCCGGCTGTTACCCGTAGCCACAACTCCTACTCGCATACGTTGTCATATCGGTTTCAACCGTAAATCAATCTGACATATACCATTAATCATTTCACGAATAAGTAATTCTAACGACTTATAAATGTTCTCTAAGTTGCAATTAAAAACAGTTGGAATCGACAAGAGATTATTGATAAAAATTCTTGGATTTAAAAAAAAAAAATAGTTCACCATTATCAGCGGATCACCCTTTACGAACTACTTTTGTATTTAAAAACGTGAATTGCTATAATGACTGTGATCTTTTAATAGATTTGTAATTTTATTCAATGCTCATATTATTCGCAATTTCAAGCTTCAAAAGGACATTTGTGTAACAAGGCTCGTTACTTGAAAAAATGATTTCTATATTTTATGAAGTCAGACAATGAATTCCCCTCCATTTTTCTGGTGATTTTCAAAAATGTTATCATGACTACAACTATAGAGATATGGAGAAGAATCAAACAGCATTCGCATAGTCTACTCGCGGGATGCTGAAATCACTATAAAAAATCACAAAACCGCGCACCGGATCAAACTTATGGCAACTTGAAATTCGAAGAAAAAAAATCTTAATTGGAAGCATTATTTTGAGAGTTCGTTCGATCGCAAAGTTCCTACTGATTAGGAGTTGAGTAAAGTTTCTAACGAAAACTAATTACCATCATGTTCGGAATCGAAAAAAAAACGTAAAAACCCAAAAATTTTGCGTTGTTTCAATTAAGTTACGATTAAAGCTTCTCAGCAAAAAAAGCAACGTTACTTTTTTTTTGCACGTCCCGCGAAATTTGGAATATTTTGGGGAAAAAATACAACACCTATTAACATTTTATTAACATTTATAACACTAAAGTATTGATAAAATGTTTTATTCTCTGTAGGACAAGTAGATATAATGAGTAAAATGAAGAACGTTTGAGTTTGTTTTCAATTAGTATTCCCATGGTGAAACGGACTATTATACTTAAAATAAATTGTGTCGTTCGTCTGAAATCAAGTTCTTTAACATCTCCAAGTGAATAACATTCTCAAGGGAATGCAAATTCGTGGAAGTATCAGCGACGACAGACAAATCGACCCACTCTCGATTTACTGTCAAAATTTTTCTCCCTTCTTACCAGCAATTTATAATGTAAATAAGAGGTTATATCGGTTTAAACTTGTGACCCACTTATAAACCGCGGAGTGGCGAGCGAGGGGAAGGCTTCACGCCAAATTTGTGGGTCAAAGTATGAAGTCTACAAATTAATACTTTGAACTCTCCATCCTTACGTCTCTTATCTCAATTCTGACAGACTTTATCGGAACAAAAGACTAAACTGTCACTTTCGTTCTCGGACATGAAAGAGTCATTACCTTGCGCCATCGGTGTAAAGTACAGTGAAGAGTGAGAAATATAGTGATCGAAGTATAGTGCTTTATTTATGAGACAAATTTCAGCTCGATCGGTCAAGTAATTCTTGAGATAATACAGAGGTTAACATTTTTCGAGGGCTTGACACACGCACACACGCACATTCGGACAGTTCGTCTAAACTACTTTTCTTGACGTTTTAGATCATTTTAAGTGTCCTGTCATGAAAATCTCAACAAAAAAATGTCATGTTGACAAATATTACTCTACGAAAAAGAAAAGAATATGAAAAATATATAAATTTTAATAGATAATACGTGATGGAAGTATCTGTGATGTCGAACAAATATAGATGAACAGATACAGTACCAACACGTTGCTACAGAGATTTCTGAATCAAATATAAGTATAATCAAATATGTAAATCAAACAATGTCGTATTAAATAGAAATGTCAATAGGCGATTTTGGCATTGCGCATCCTTTAATCAAATTGCTGTTTGTTACACAAAGAAGGGAGGAAGTACGTCGATGGAAACAATCATAATAAAATACTTTTTTTTTCCTTCGTCGTTCTTCAATATTCTTTTCACGTGCGTTTGTATTGGATAAACGATTAGACCGATAAACAGACTAAAGAGATAAAGAATTTTGTGCGGAAATTCAAGCAATTCGAGAGATATTCAACATCACAAGAAATGAAACGAACGTGTTTTTATTTTCAGTGTCAATATTTAAGATTTAGCCGTTAACGAGATATCCCGTTATACGTAACGGGGCGCGGTTTTTTTCATGTAAATAATATTTGCAAAATGCAAGAAATTATTTATATTATTACACTTACTATTCAGATTTTTATTAATCATATAATTTTTGGAATTGGAAAAATTGGAGAAAATTAATTTTTTATTTAAAGAAATGTATTTCCACGCAAAAAATTATATTTCTTGAAAACTTTCAAATATTTGTCTGGGTTCGAAATAAGAAAAACATAGTTCGGAACTATAGGAAAACAACAAAAGCGATACAAAGAATAAGATTGAAAGAGAGCCAAGGAAAAAAGGGATAAAAAGAAAAGAAAAATCAGGCGAATGACGACAGCGACGAGGAGAGGAGTACGGGAAAGCTCAGCCCGAGGCTCCTTTTCCAGTCAACGAGTGTGTTTCGTAACTCGCGTTGGCTGTTGCGAAAAATTGAAGCCACTGCACGATTGAAGAGGGGTGTATGCGAGTGTGTGTTTGCGTACATGTACGTGGGAGGGGATGAAGGGGGAATATAGCAGACGGTTTGCCTTTGGGCTCCGGTGACCGCGAATTCGAGTCGACCGCAAAGGCCATCCACGTTGTCGCTCTTCATATCCACAAACACGCTCTCGCGTATCTCGTTACGCTCGTTTCCCGCGGCTTCGAATAATTTTTTTCTTTCATTTTACCCCACACCTGTTTTTTTTATTCTCCTCTATTTACTAGTTTCCAATGCGTCACATGTATCAGAAATGTTCCATTTACGGGTTACGCGAGATTTTTATCGGTTTATTATAAAAAAAATTGTAGGCGCACCGTATTACGTGTCAAAATGCAGGACTGTGTTGGATATCATTTTCAATGAGCCCTCGGTGAAAATGTTGTATCCAGTGGATGCGCGAGGTACGAATGGAAAATCAATTTCCAGAACAGAAGTTCGAATTCCTTTCGGTTCAGAGTACTCACGCGGATGTACAGTTTTCGTTCTACCGAATACAGAGGTGTAATAGAACAGGAATATACAGTTGAGAAAGAAAGAAATAGAGCAGATAGAAATCTCCGATTGCTTGGAATAACCCAGCGATGAGAATCGTCGCAGGGTAGTTCGGAGGCATGCAAAAGACTCCAGTTCTACTGCAACGGAGCTGCAAACGCGGAAGGAAGGACGAACGGGGAAGAATAAGGGAAACATGATGTTATTAACTGCGCGAGCGAGGGTTACGTGAGCGCAATATCAAAAGCTGTAGCTATCGTCGGTGTCGTCGCCGACGTACTCGTACTCGTCGCGGCGTCTCCTGCCGGACGTGAATTTCCTTGACGCTTCCAAGTTTCCAGGTTTCTAGGTTTTAGACATTGTCAAACGAAATTCATCGTGTTTGCTTCAGGTGTTCACAAAATTGTCCTTTGTCGTTTGTCATTTTCACTCCTTTTTTATAATTTATTAAGGTTTGTAGTAAAATATTACGATTTATTAAGAAGTAAATAATAATTTAACTCATTTACCCATCGTAAAAATGTGGGAATGATGAAAATATAATCATAACCAATTAACCAAAGGTCTTGTTTTACGACTCACGTACTTGGGAGGCTACGCTTCCCAATGTAAATACAATACATTTTCCCAATTTCGCATCATTTGCCTTCGAATCGATTGATTAATTTTTGTATCGAAAGCACACACGTCACGCTTACAGATCCAGCTGTCAATATCCGTGTAACGGTGATTTAAAATTCAAGAATCTGAGGAGCGTGAGTACGACAAAGATAGTCCGTCGACGTCTCGGCACTCCTTTCAGCCCTTCTTTGGCTACCTTCGACGCTTTGGATATTTTACGAGGCTCTAAGCTTTTCACAAGGGCGTTGGACGACCGCGTGCCTGCCGCGTCCGGAAACTGGCGGCGGAGCAGCCTCGCACTTTTCATCCATCCTCTTTCCTCATCGTGATTTATGTCCGGGAGGACCTCGTGCGACTCGCGACTACCGCTCATCGATTCACGAACGGCTATTCTTCGCTCGAAACTTTCCGATGATTAGTGAGGTCGATCGAGAGGTGGAGAGCCAGCAGGGAGTGGAAGCGCTTGGGCAAGGAATAAAGAAGGACCACGAGCCAGAAACAGACTGTCCACGTTACTGCGAATGCCTTCGGGACGTCGAATCGTAAATCAAGCTTTCCCATTCTCTTTATTCGTTGACTTTTGAGCTTTCGTACCAGCTTCTGCCTTTTATTCTTATTTCCAACTTTTTTTCCGTTTAACTTCAAACTGGCAGATGAAACTTTGGGGACCTGCGCCATTTTGTAGTTTGAGATTTTTATTTTTCCACACATTTCTGTCTTTTCAAAGAAGCAAAAGCTAATCAACCGCATGAAAGCTAATTAGCTTCTGTCGGAACATTCTTAATTAATTATTTAAAGTTTTAACTCAATAAGTATTCTTTCCGTGACAGTTCGGGATATCAATTTTATCACGAGGTTTAATATTTATCTTGACAATTGTGTGATTTTTTAATTCTCTAAAAGTTCACTCACGCAGTAAGGTTTTAAACAAATAGCCGAAAGTCCCTTTTGAAACAATTGCAATGACAATAACAATATCTCTTATACTCGTCGGGGAGTGACGATACAAAATTTGATAGAGACTTCCGCCTCCTTTAATTTAATTCGATCCACAGCAAGCATACTTGACGATGAATTAATATCACTTGAATCGAGGGATATCTAATCCATTTTAAGTGAGAGAGTTGAGAGTTGAACTTGAAAGGCGTACTGTACAGCTATATATACAACCAATTTATTAAATTATCCCGTGATTAACATCACATTATGATTAAAGAAAACTAAATTAAAAAAGAGGACAATCTAAAAATCAAGATTACACGTAAAATGTTTAACTTTTATTAAAATTGATCATCAAAACGGTGATTCAATGAAAAAAAAAAAGCAAAACACGTCATCTGCGATTTGAATGGATTGGAAGAAGCAGAAGAAGCTCAATCATTCTCGGTCACAGCGACGAATGCGGGTAAGGCAAAGAGCCGTGGCGTCGTGGAGACTCCTAAAGCGAATTGTCGAGCACATACAATGAGAATTCTCGACAAATACATATATAGACGAAAGAGCTGGCAGTGCGTAGTATAGGGTTAATAGGCGAGCGCGCGCAATGATCGTGGACCGGTCACAAGTAACGATTGGTCGCTTCGCTTGAGGGGATAACGAGCCTCATCCGCCGACAATTGCATTGTACCCAGTACACACACACAAATACAATACATATCTTCATATAGACATTATCGTTACGATTCGTAGGTTGCGACTATTAGGTGCAGAGAAGCAGCCGAAGTCGCCGCCGCCTTACTCGCATCTTTAGTCCCCTTGTGAAACACCAACTTACGCAACACCACTTTCCAATTACAGACTGAATTATCCATTCTACTTGATAGACTCTGTACTGCGTTGCTATTGAAGAAAGTTTCGTGAAGTTTCTTTCGATTTTTAAGGTGTAGAGTTTCAATGAAAAGCACTCCGAAACAATTTTCATATATTTCAGACAGTGCAATTGTACATTTTTGCATACGCATAGATATTCACGATATCCGAAACGATTATTCAATGATTTTGACAATAAAATGTAACATTTTGTTTTATCATTTGTAATTATTACCTTTTAATATGTATGAGTTGATGACATTGAACTTGCTTAATCGTTTCTCAATAGCCTTCGGATATTACTTGAACATGTGGTCGACAGATGTCGAATCTACGTTTACTTGAGTGATCGTTCCCATCTTAGATTTAAGAGTATGGTATTAAAATAAATCAGTAATATCGGACACGTGCGAAAAGCGCTTGCGAATTCCTATCAAAAAGGAGAAGTTTGGAGACATATTGTTAGGGTTATGAATACGACGTTGCCGCAGTACCAAATTTTCTTATGAATTTTCTCCTACGTCAATCCCACTATCCTTGCGGTACGGAGCGAGTGATTTTTATATTCAAAGCTAACTCGGAAGCCAGAAGTGAAAGAAAGAGTAAATGCGAGCGGGATATTCGATTTCAGTTAGAATATTCTGATATCATCGTCTTGTGCACGAGTGCAACTGGAACACACCAACGTAGAAAGGAATATCAGTGTTTGCATCAGTGACAGCGCATGGAGCCAGCGATGAAGTGGATACTGTGCAGGGAAACGGCAGATGCTGTGGTAACAGCCGGAAGGGATCAGGCGAAAGGTAAGACCGCAAAGCAGACTCCGCTATAGCCACTGCTTCTGCTAGATATTCACAAAACTGAGGAAGAGGTCCTTACAAAAAGCGAGATAAAATGAAAATAGTAACAACTAAAAATATCCGACAGAATAGTAGAAATAGAAAATATGTAGCTAACATCTAACGATAACTTCACTCCTGAAGAAATTCAAGTATCCGAGTTTTAGCCTTCCTTATAAAATTTCCGCCACGATTATACCGAAACTTTATGCTATTTTATTAGTTCCCTGATTAGCTGTTGGTAAGACTGAAGTTACAGTTCTTTACTGAACAACGTGATTCGTACTAATGAAAGAAAAGTCGATGTTTCACTTTTTTGTTGTGTACTGTACCAAAGAATTTTACAATTTCGGTTTGAAAAGTTGGTACAGACAATTTTTTTTTTAATTTTTGCAATCCTCAAAATCACTCGAAGTTGATTATTTTCAAATATACTAAAAAATTTCTTCAGTTTTGCTTATTTTGGTTTTTACGTAGTGTTAACGAATACATTGTACAACATTTTTTATCTAAGAATTCAATTCAATAAATGAAATTCCATCTTTACTTTGAACATTCGTCTTCACAGAATGGTAATAACAATAAAATATCTCGTTGCTGTTATGCCGAGATATCCTTTTATTCAAATACAATTGTATCGTGCGCCTCGTTTTGAGGCCATCCCTTTGCAAAAAAAAAAATAGATGTCACGAAATCTTGAAGCGCGATGTATAGAAGCCGCTACATGTTGACGTGCTCGTAGTTTATCCAATAACACGCAATGAAAAATAGAGAATATATCTCTCTATATTATAAAAAAAATCCCGGCGCCACCGCCGTTTGGATGAGCACAGAAACTCACAGATACTCACAGACGATTACAGAGCTCACCTAAGTCCCTTTATACCTTGTTTACGTACTCTGGCGCTCTCTGGTTAATCAAACTAATCTCTATAACCTATAATACAATTTATATAACCTGTGATGATGCGTAAACAGTTAAATGTATAACTTGTACGGATCAGTGATTCGTACGACCCCTTTGTGGGCAGCGTAAACATTGCCCTCTGAATTATAATACGAGTGCGTAAAATAATGCGATCGCTTAGACGGTACGAGAGCACCATAACTTAGTTCATTAAAGATACGCGGCTCAATGGCGCTAGGTGTGTAAACAGTGGCCCTGGGTGCGTAAACATAGTACTAACCCAACGTTTACTATGCTATTTAGAGATTATTTCCAAATTATTTTAGATGATATTATTGTCAAGAATAAAAAATTATTGCAATTTTAATATTGAGTGTAATAAGGGCGTAGGAAAGAAGAAGAATGACGTAACACTATTCGTTTCATTATTGCATGTACACCGGAATCGAATCAACCACGCGAGGAAGTACTCCTTTCTCCCAGAATTACCGTTCCTGGCTAGCTCATAACGCGCATGCATCGGCAACAGAACGTCCGGCACAGATTCCTCTCTCCATACGTCCTTCCGTTTTAGGGAAGCAGGTTGAAACGTGACGCAGATCGAAACCCAGAAACCCAAAGACCCCAGCGTAGCTCAGTAAAGCCCTGTCAATCGATTATTCCCGATTTAACCGAGACGCTCATTATACAATTCATCAACGAATATACCATCGATCGTCTTCGCACTCAGTTTATTTTATATTTACCACAGTATCTTGATTTAGAACGTTAGATTCCAGACATATGGCTGGTGATTTAAAAAACAAAAAAATAACGTGTAACACGAGATTTAAAATAGGTGCGAATGACGTAATAGAAATTCATGATTTTCTCGTCGCAATTTAATTAATGCGAAGCTGTTGTCGTGAAATTGCTGGGATAAAGTTACGAATGGTGTAGACAAAAATATTGGAATTTCGTAGAATCATTGTAATCTACGTTCCCCGTTAGAGTCTTTAGATATCTAGGGACATTAAACAACAGGCTGTCGCGCATCTCGAATGTATTATTGTTGCTACAGGCATTCTACCGGACAACTACCCCAATTTTTTAATAGTTTGAGTTTACTTTTCAGTCCTTTTTCAGATGCTTAGTTTTTATTTTTTTCGAGTGAATACATGAATTAAAGCACCGCTGTACTAAATCACTTATTTCCACTGGCTATTTGCATGTAAGTCTGTCTGTACGTCTCCAGACCAAAGGGTAATATTTTTTTAATGGGTCGGCAAACCAAAAATAATCTTGTCATTCATTCATATTTCAGATAAAGTATAAAAAGAGATTGGATGCGGCCATTTGCGGCAATTAGTGGTGGCCAATTTCAATACGAAAACTATATTTAATACACACAAGGCACCCACCATAATCGGCTGTGATCCGCAATCTCTTGAAAAAGTTTGTTTGTTTTCTTATGACATATCCAGATAGACAGACAAACAGACGAATGAACGGACGGACAGACAGACAGAAATGAACGAATATTTTTTTATATTGTAGGACACAAAAAACATATATTTAGACTATAATCTGATAGTTAAATATTCTTTGAGCTACAAAACTTTCTCATTTACATACTTTGTACGTGATGAGAAAATAAAAAAGTTTAAAATAAAAATTCTTCATTAATTTTTCATTATTTTTCGTCATTCACAAAGTCTTTTCTGTGAAAAAGTAAATTAAGAAATTTTGATTTTTCTTGTGAAGAACATAAACGACTCTTTTTGCTTCAATGACCAACAATAATTAATCTTTTATAGATAACAATTCTATGTCGAACAGATTATTCCATGAAAAAAATTCAATACATAACATTTGTTTTAATTAAAATTTTATTGAGAACCAAGAATGCGCGCTTAACGATAGGGCATAAGCGTTTCGCATAGTGTAGAGATAACATTGAGAATCTTTCTATGCGCGATGAAATTCCAATGGATAATCTGGTTGAATTCTCCGCTTAACTCGAATTATAATTCTAAATTCTACGTGATAGTGGCAATTACAATCGATAAACTGAAAAACTTGCTCTAGTTGCTGCCAAACCACCTTGAAATGTTTGTCGGAATTTTCTAATTTAATTAAACTTAAGCTTTATAGGGAAATAATTTCAGGGATAGCTCCGCATACACATCAATTGGATTGAATTATAGATTTAACGAGACATTCGAAATGCAATGTATTAATACTCTGGCGGATTAATGCTTTAATTTGTATCCCTCTCTAATCAATCAATTTGTGATGCTTAAAATTTATTGAGAGGTGGGGGCAGGAGGGAGCTAGTTCTTCAGTGGAAACCACACTTTTACACCCAACTCGAACGGTCCTCGGTAGTGTTAGTAATTGCGGACGGGGTTAACTAAAAATAACCTAAGAGGTCACCATGACGTTATCAGAGTGTACATTGCCATATACGCCGCTCGCCCTTTGGCCCGCAACATTTGATTTCATTGGATTCGATGCAGGCATCGTTGAAGGATTTATTCCAGCTAATTTCAACGACGACTGTCACCGCGTCGACGTCTGACCCTAGGGAAACTAGATTAAATTCATTAGTATTTTAAAATACGCTACGCTGAAAACGTAGTTCCGCTATTTTAAGACATTCGAACCCGAGACTCCTCCCGAGATGGTTTTAAATTACATTTCAAGTGGGTTAACGTAAAATGAAAACTGAATGAACTTCGCGGCTTCCGAAGTATCTCATCGCTATTTCAAACTATACCAAAGCCTAATTACATCGTTAATTTCGTTTCATGATTGAGTGACTTCATCTCAGAGCAGACGATATAAACCATTACGAACGACTTGATTGTAAAAACTAAATAGTCCTAAGACGTGCAGAAACTTAGTTGGGGCTCTTACATTGCCCCTTCTAGTTTCTACTAACTCTATTACCGGCTCAATAAAGAAATCTAATCATTGTCCTACTAGTCTTGTTACGCTTCAAAGTATAAGGCCTTTAAAGAGTTTCTTGTTAGAGACTATGAAGCCTTGACCATTAAACTTACTGTTAAACCAACTTAGAAATTTAATCGAAACAATTTTATTTGTTCTTATTTAATCAATATATCTTGCAATTTTAATTAGTTATTCGAAATTATTCAACAGATTGATAAATATTAATCGCCAGAAAAGCCACATTTAAATTTTCGTATCATCGGTAGGCATCCTGGAACATCGTGACTTGCTGTTGCGCTTTGCATTCATTTTGTTATTTTCATTTAAATATTCTTCATGAATATTTTGATTAATAAATCACAGTAAATGCATAGATAACATTTGGTAGACATTAAGCGTGAGGCTTAAACATCCATTTTGTAGAACGTGATTATCTGCCTTGGGTACGTACAATATGTACATACTTTGGATACAGCTTATAACTTTCGACTCATGAGCTTTACAGGAAAAACATCTTTAGTACTTGAGTTCAGTACTTAAATTTAGTTGAGTTGAAGTTTATCAAGTAATTCATCTATTTACATATGTACATATGAAATCTACTGCCTATATCCCATGAGAGTTTTGTGTACAAGCTTGTGCTGAATTCTAAAAAGAGGTTGGTGCTTTTTGATAACTGCAAGGGTGTTTAGTAGTCTGTTGTTTTTTCGTTTGATAAGAGAATAAATCCTGGGATAATCTGATTACATTTCCACGTAGTATTGTCTCAATACTGGCAAGTCGGTGTAAAAATCAATTATCTAGTCCAGCATATTTAATTCAGAATGAACATCATGAAGCATTTGTTTTTATAAATTTGCACCGGTGTATTTTAGCTACGGAGTACTAAACTAGAGCTAAATACATAATAACAGCACTAATAATTGATGAGTACAGTTATTTTATTTACACGAGTGGAGAGCCGTGCTATGAACTATCAGCGGATAGAGTTTCTTTGGGAGACTATACGTGCATTTAATTTTGTGTCACTTGAATAGGATTTAAATATAAGTTTGAAATCTAGATGAACTTCAAAATATTTCACCGAATGTATTATTTGTATAGATACATTATACACAGTAATTAGTGTGAATATTTTACTACGACGAATATTTATTGAGAGCACAATAACCGGCGTTTTTCTCGTATTAAGGGAAATTTTCCACAGTTCAATAGTTAAGCTTCAGCAATCGTGTCATGTGAATTTGAATTTTTTTTTGCGGATGTACTATAGCACCGAAGGAGTGAGCGTAGATTTATGTACATCCACAAAAAGAGCTAATAGTTTGGACTTGGGAAACGATGGTAAGTCATTTCGAAATATATTAAAAAGGACCGACCCTAAAACTAAATCCTAAAGGATCTCTTCTACTATTTTCACGATAAAGAGCTATTGTGTTTACTTATGTACATTAAAGGGTTTGGTTGACTTTTCGGTAAGTATCCAACATTGATTAACATACTTTCGCATAGAGGTTGCTTACAATTTGCAATGTTTTACTTTGCAGGTTTATTCGACTGTACATCAAGGTCTAAATATTTATCTGTGCCAAAATCTCAATCCAGTATGAACTATTTTTAATTTGTGGTTATATTTGTCGTGTGAAATTAATCTAGAACCTCATCTTTACTTATCCTATTCAACAAATACTTCGAATTGCCGTCAACTCGGAAATGAGCTTCTCACTCATGCTCTGTGTCGTCTCTGGATCTTGATGACATTCACCTAACTGTTAATCCTGAAACTACTTTGGCACGAGCAACTACAGACATGTAATTATGTACGCGTCGTATCCGCCAACCACTTACGGAGTCATGAAACGTAAACGCGTATACCCTTGCTTACTCTCGTAGCGCTTGCAGTAGTTTCTAGACGCTTGGATTTCAACCCTCTCCTCAATGCATTTATCGTCGCTAGTGTAATTATCCGTGCAGAAGTTAAGTTAGGGCTCTTACTTGGCTCCTCCTAATTTTATGGAATTCTGTTAACCGCCCAGTAAGGGAATCTAAGCGTAACCCTACTAGGGTGGCCACGTTTGAAAGTATGAAGCCTTTATAGATTTCCTTGACAGAACTTATAAAGGCTTCCCCATTAAACCTCTATTAAACCAATCAACAATTTTAATTACCTTGTGGTGCTTGAAAAATTATTGAACATTCGAAATTATTCTTTAAATCAGTAAATTTTAATCGTTGAAATAAAAAACCAATGAAAACTTTTTTGTCATTGGCGGAATTCCATTCTACGACTCTGTAAATTTTTGTTGCGTTGTACGTTAGCCCACTGAGCTATTCACACTTTAGAAAATATATTTTTGATTGCCTATTGGAAGAATTAAAAAGTACAATACATCATGCTTTTATAGATCTATGTAATTGCGACTAAGATTATTTAAAATATAATCACATCTAGTTATTTTACACGGAAATCGTTTGTTCCATTCGTGACGTGTTGTACGAACAAAAAATTCCGCAGATTTTCATAATGTATACGATATTTAACAATTGTTGATTTATTTAACAATTAATTGATCGATTATTCAAACGAATAATATGTTTGTTAATTAACAAAGCTTTTGATATCTCGCAAAGTGTATCTGTGATTTCGAGGAAAGTCCTTGTGGGGTATATTGTAGCCCTAGAATTGTTAATCCTTACTGTGGCATCCCCGACAAACCCTAAACTGAACACCAGTAAGAAACCCTTATCGTGAATGGCCCAAATTGAACCTGGGGTTTGGCAATTCTATTGCAAACACGATACCGAAACCGAACAAGGCCCTATACAATATCGTGGGCGCTCAATTAAATTTCTGGATAGAACATCGTAGGCGACCGGACGAAGTTGTTTACGTTCCAATCTCGATGCAACTGCAATTGGTTCTTGCACTGTCAACGGACATGAACCGCGCGACCGTTGGAAGCAGATGTTGATTACGTTTGTAACGCTTGTGGGACTCTCATCTCCTTTCATTTAAATTTTCAGGCGACGACCTGGTTCATATTAAATGTTTTAGTTGATTCACAAATAACCAATTTGCAGTTACTCGCTTATCCTACGAGATATCTCTCTGCTTGATAGAAAAAAAAAACAAGCGATTACTATTTTGATAAAGCATTCTTTAGTTCTTTATTAAATTTTGTAACAGTTTTACCTTGCGGTGAACGTCCTGTGGAGGCTTCTGCTGGAGTTGCTTCAAGCTTGATCATAGAGGATCCAATTAACCAAAGCTATCCTGCCCGGTCGAGGAGATGCGAAGATCTGGGGATTTGGGGATTTGAGGTTCTAGTCGAGAGTGCGACACGGACAGCAGAAGCCTCGATGCATCACAAAATAGAGCTTCACATCCCCTCTAGAACTGCATCATCCCTCTCTGTCGTAGCTGTGTCTCGAGCGTAGAGGAACTGTTTTCTGATAGTTGGTGCATCAACTGCTAGAGGCATTAAGCTCTAGTTTTGAAACATCATATGTGATGCTATGGCATCATAGCTTCGCCATGCTTATTACAGACGGACATACGTTTAAGGTATTCTTTGGAAAAATTATCTCTCGATTTGATCGGTAGCTCTAATGAAACTTATCTTCAACAGACTACGACATAAATGTACTGTCAATATTTTACCATTCGTGACAATGGAATTATAAGTTATTTCGTCAACAGACCAACCTAATTCAATAACCAAACTAAAATCTAGATTACCAACTTTTTAGGTATGAAGATGCTTCTGGATATTGCTTATGTTTTAGGCATTTAATCGAGAGCCATGATTTCACTTCTACTTCATTAACTGTCACTATAAAATTTGTATGGCTTGTTTTATCCTTTTTTCTTAAAGGATTATACAATATGACGGAAAATAAAGCATTTCTTATTTAAAGGAATACCACCCTCGATTTAAAAAAAATGAATTTTCATTTTAATAAAGATAAATAAATATTGCCCGCATGCGGAAACATTGTGTTAATATGCTCTTAATTTTTTATTTAATTTTAAATGCCATGTGAAATACGATAACGTTAAAGTTTTTCCTAAATGACGAATAAATGTTGTTTTTATCGGAACTCCATTTTTTTTATTTATAGAAAAGAGAATCAATTCGAGATAATACTTTGCGTAGAAAATGATTCGAGAAAACAAATTTCCACGATTTTGCAACAAACGGATGACTCAAGGAGCTAAAGAAATAATTTTGACGTGTTGTGATGTCAATATTATTATAAGCTTAAAATACAATTACAAAAAAAAACTTTAACATAATTTCTCATCGCAAATTATCCAAGAAGAATATATTGGAAGGGGCATCTGCTTAAGAAATCAGGATTTGAGCTTCTATGATCAAAAACTGGAACAGCAACCTCAATTGTTGCCATTAACTTACTGGCACATTTCAATTCAACCCAATATTTTTATACTTACCCAGTAAAAGCTCAACCAGAATTCAGGGCTCCAACAATACGTATACACCACCATTACGGACTTCAGTTTAAAAGCAGTCCAAACATGAAGCTTTTAACTGGAGAGTTAAATATAGTGATACAGAGATGTTCCAGGAAATTGAAATTGCGCTAGAGTATTTACACTTTAGTATCAATACTTGCGCACGATACATTTTTTCTTTTATTCGACAAGGACCAGTGACAAATTGTGTTGTAGAATTAAGTATGTTGTTGCTTACATACTTTTTAGGCTTCCTTTCAAACACACCTTTAGCCATCTTCCTTCTTGCTTTTTTTTAGGAAACTTCATAACTATTTTCCTGCTCTCATTCTCGTCTTAACTTCCTATTCTTTGTCTATTCGTTTCCTTTCTCAAAATATATGCTGCTCAGCAGTATATTCCTACACAGCCCCAATATCATTTTTACATACCTTCCTGCTACATTTTCAATCTCCGTTCTCTCCCATTATCCCAAAATTTTGCTCTTATACAATAATATTTAGATGGTTCATTAGTAGACAGAAACGCATTCGGCTTGGTCCAAATTATTATAGCTCATGCTGCATTAGTTGTCACTTGTACACTTTTGTAGACAGTATCTTCAATTATTTTATATACTTATAAGTTTTTTCTCGGTGTACCATATCATCATTGTCATCGTATGCCCACTTTTTTCTTCTTTTTCCCTTTCCTCCTTCCCTAAATACCATCATGTCTTTGCTATATTCACCTCCATGCGATATCTTTTGACGTATCGTGTCAACGTTCTTAACACAGCATCTAGTTTCTTTCGCATCATCCGCAATCAACGCTACATCTTCTGTTAATTGTAAAGCCAATATCTTCTCTTTTCCAATCACCGTGTACACTGCTCATTTCTCCGTATCCAATCTACATCCGAATCAAACAAAAACACATGTAACAGAGTTGGGCTGAGTGGACACTATTCATCCGAAACCCACGTGTGCATCCCAAGGGTGTAATTACTTTATTTAATGTTTTATTCATAAATGTAATAAAACGATTATTCATACGTTCCATCGTTTAATAAAAACGCATCATCATATTTATACATCATATTTATATATCATATTTATCATATGATACAAAATCGACTAACCCTCCATATTCGTAAGTATGTAGTCGACCGTTTATTAAATATTAAAAGTTATTTCACAAAACGTAATGCCAAAAATGTCTCTAATTAAATAATAGATATTGAAAAACACAGTCAATTATCTATTTGAGTTCCGTACACGGAACACGCAAAAACTACGAAGATTATCGGGAAATTCAGCGATCTTAATTAAATCAGGAATCCATTATTATAATCATGAAGTATCCTAATTTGTCGATTTTTAGAACTTCGTACATCCATGAACTCAGCTTGATAATTTGATTTAATACTCGATACTAACTCGATAAAACCTGTTTCAAACGGCAGTACGCTCATTTGTATTTACATACTCCTTAATTTTCTTAATTATTCATTTGCAACCCTATAATATATATATAAGATGTTTATTATAATTGATTTCAGTCCGTTGATAAATTTAAGTTATGAGCAGAAGAATCATGTACATAATAAATATGTTCAACGTTCGATATATGACAGTTTATCTTTGTCGTATATATAACGTGTATAATATGGACTAATTCTTTCATATTGACAGTTTTTATATGGGCATTCTGGCATATACAATATGCACTTATAATTGTGTACATTTTTTAAATACACTACTAACCTGTCGAATACCTCTTAATACCGTATATCGTGTACATTTCTCGTATATTTTAATTGTTTGAGATTGAAATTTTTTAGATGGACCATTTTGATTCTGGCATATACAATGTACACTTATAATCGTGTAGATTTTTTATATACACTACTAACATGTTCTATATCTCTTAATACAGTATATCGTGTATATTTCTCGTATATTTTAATTGTTTCAGATTGAAAGTTTTTAAATGGACTATTTACATTCTAGAATATATGTGCAATTACCATCGTATACACTTTTTAAATATACTACTAACATATTCCATGTTTATTAACTTTGTATATCGTGTTCATGCTCGTATATTTTTACTGTTTCATATTGAAAGTTTTTATTTGTACTATTTATATTATGGCATGTACAATGTACACTTATAATCGTGTACATTTTTTATATACACCACAAACATATTCTATATCTATTAACATCCTATATCGTGTACATTTTTCGTATATTTTAATTGTTTCGTATTGAACATTTTTATATGGACTATTTACATTCTGGCATATATGTATATGTAGTATGTGCACTTAATATCGTGTACATGCCTCGTATATACTCGTAGGATGTATATTAAGCATGTGCGTTTACTTATCGATGGAGTATAAGAGTATATTCCATGACATATGGTTACATGTTGTATATATGTGCACGAATGAATTTGTATATTTCTTATACATGGAACGTGTAGACAATATACAAATCAACCTGATTGCAATATTCACTCTCTGAGATTTGGTCCACAATTGTTTTTGTAGCACTTATTTAAGAACAATTTAAAAAATATATATTACGTAAAGCTAAAGGTTGACTATATTTTATCAATTTGTAAAAATTCAGAAAAATTCTGTGCCAGATATCGAAAGCTGTTAAGATATTCCAGGGTGGACCATTATTTTTTTATTCCGATAATTAATCAAGCAAATAATACTGAAAATCAAAGAGCGAAGATGAAAAGCACTTTTTTTATCTTCAAGAATCAGAATTGAATGACGATTAAGAGAAAGCTGTAATTTAAAAACTAAAAATAATTTTTTCCTATCGTGTGGTAGATATACAAATTTTAAAGCTACGTTTCAGAGTGTTGCGGGTCTTGGTTTTACTTTATTCTCGATTTATCCAAGTTTTTATTTCAAAAGAATAACTTTTTAAAAATAAAACATGAACACACTGCGAAGTGTCTCCTTCTCCTTGATAACGCGCCGAGTCATCCAGCACCTAAATAGTTTGTTGCAGGGACGATGCCATCTGTTACGATGGACCAAACTATAATTGAAAAATTGGAAGAAATGTAAAAAAGGAAAGTTAATGCGTCTGGTATTCATCAACAACGTTTTGGAGTGTGTGGAAAAGTTCCTCGGTTCCCGCGATATGATCTGTTACTGTAATTTGATTCCGTCATCTTATTTGGAATAACTTAACAACGACTTATGTCAGGAATGGATGAAAAAGCGTCTTCCGAATTGGCTTCAAGTTCATCGACTATGATCTGCAACCGGATGCATTTCTTTATCCACCGCCCCGAATTTTTGGACAGGAAAGAATAATCATGAAGAATGCGAATAACAACCTCCGCTGGAGAATTTTTACGGATTACGAAATTCTATCGAAGACTTATGTGCACGAAGGACAAATTCGATAGAAACATCGATGAAGACGGGGATTTTCAAGTCGACAAAGAACGGATGTCAGACCAATCGCTAAAGGATGCCCTTTGAAGTATCGAAGCCATCACTCTGTGGTACCAGACCCGATGGGAATACACGCTGAAATCTCTTGCGACGCTGGAACGTCTACTCGCATTGAACATCAAGCAAATTGTTGCAGAATAAGGGTTTCTAATGAATATCACCCAATACATATTTCTATATCATTGGTGATAAATAAATATATAAACAAATAAAGGTAAATTTATTAATAATTACATAAATCAATAAAGATAAATGAATACATTTTTTTCGCTAAATTAAAAAAATGTATGATTCAATAAAATTTGAACGCCTCGATCGATTCGTATCAAACTAAATACCCAAGAACCATGTCTCCTGGCCTATCAATGTAAAATATTTTAGCTCGATAGCTCAAAGTTTACGAAAGTTAGAGAGATCAAGCCCTTTTTTTCAAAAATTCAAAAGAACCATCAAACGAGACACCCGTTAGTGATTTGGGCGAAAATTGCAGCAAACCGAGGGGGGTTGCGACTCGACTCGTGTAGAAAGTTTCAGAAAGATCCATCAGTTACCCCTTTTTGAGATATAGCCATGTTTATTTTGCAAGCTTATTACACGCATACACACGCATACGCACAAACGCAAGGACATTTTTTCTAAATATGCTACGAGGAAGCAAAACGACCGGAAAATATCGGAAAAAATGTAACGGTGATCTCAGCCGGACTTCCCGGCTACTCACGGACTACCGGCTACGACATGGCTGACACCCAAGTACACACTTTGCAAACATATTTGTCTGTAATGTAATATATAGATAATTATAAGACGAATAAATAAATTACTGACGAGTCGATCACAACAAATTAAACAACGAAATAAATATAATTTGTCCTGAAAAAAAAAAAACACTTCGTACACCATCGGTATTGAAAAATAATGGACAAGACAATGATAATTGGAGTTTAGTTTATGAAATGTTCACAAGATAATACTTTGTACATACAATGTTTGAACTAATTTAGTACTTTGAAGCCAATATTGAATTGGCATCGGTAATGAAACTTTTCCGCAACAGGATTGGCTATCGGTATTTCTCTCATCGAGTACAGAGTCTATATAGGTATTACGCGGTGTAATTGAGGTTGCGTTAATGGGCAAGTAACTGGAGTAATTTCGACAATCGTCAATAACGTATGCAGTGGAGTACAGGTGGCTGTGTCGAGGCAGCTCAAAGCTTCCGCTGGGGTTGCTATCGCTTCTGGTAGGACACGTAGGGCCCAATTAACGGACGAGCAAGCTTGCGATTGCACGAGATACCCATATGCCCATAGTATCACACCGCTATGTATGCACAAAGAGCTCGGCGTGGCCTGACCTATCGATTAGTTTCAATCCAGCCCAGAAGCTACCTGCTGTTGCTGGTTGCATCAAACTTGGTTTAATTATTTTTCTGCCCTATATCTGTAACGAGTTGAGAAACAATACTTAACTTTATCCTTCATCATCTAATTAATTATGATGAATGCCACATGCAAGCTACTAATTAAAATTCTCAAATTTGATTGCTGCCCTTTGGATTAATTTATTCTACCCTCGATTTTTAATAAATAAGCTCGTCTGGTATTTCAAATACTAGCGAATAGTAGCTTTACGCGAGTTCGATCGAATATGCAAAAAATTCGTACCACTTTTTTTTTAAATTCCGATGCGAGATGACGATTTAACGATAGCTCGGGTGCCAGTTGTAGAAAACCCGTAATAGAGAGACTGATGCAAAACGCGCGAGAGAAGGGGCACGTGAGATGTATATAGCATTGGGCCAGGTATATAGCGATTGCAAAGCACAAGCCCGGCTAGATTCGTAAGAAATCGATACGCGGTGAACCTGCCACCTGCTAGCAGCCTCCATCCGGCTCCTCCTGCAGGTCACGGGGAAAGCAACCTTGTGTCGTATCTCCCCCATTTCCTTCACCTCTTACGTTCACCCTTCCGCGATACCTTTGATCCGCTCCTGCACGAGACGGACCTATCCGTGACACGATCCCCCCATAGTTATGGAAAAATAGCTCATATAATTGTATATACATATGTATATCGAGCATCTGCGATTGCAATCTTTTTTTTAAATACAGATAGTTACGCGATGAAGTGAGAAAAAGTTGAATTCAATGATTTACAAGAATTGTTTATTTAGTAATTTATTAAAAATGAATTTTGTTTTTCTCTCAGCTAACAATCTGAAAGAAAATTCAAGAATGTCTATTCACGATGAATCGTTCTCGATTATCTTCTACGCGTCTTTCGCAACAACCGAGGGTCAGCACGATCGATACGAATCGCTCGGGCTAATTGGTTTGTAGTTTTACGAGAGAGGGAGCCCCGAAGCAACGTACCACTAGCTGTAAATTCTCCTAAATGTTCGATTCAACGTCCGATTGAACCGAGGCTCCACCAAATTTGCAATCGTAAACATACCAAAATGATGTTCATCGATGATATAACTAACCGCTATTCATTTTTATTTCCTAACCTTCCCGGAGCTCCGCGAGAATTTTATTCCACATACTCGATGATGGCTAATGTTTTTATTTATTTCGCTTTATAAAACATTTTTGTACCATACTGTTGAATAAATTTGCATCGCAATTACTATTTGTATAGAATGTCACTAAAGTATCATCGACGGAAACCAATTTTATTGATAAAACAATAGAAAATTATAAAACGTTAAGACAAATTATAATAAAAAATTATTGAATATCGGTAAATAATTTTCAAATCGACAATCATGACCCGAGGATTGGAATTTACTCATCGGAGTAGAGTGCCCCAAGGCACTTGACAATGCTTCTTCGAATGAGCCTCCGTTCAATATGATTGAACAACGACAAAGCGGTGGTAACGATTGCCTAGCGCGTGTGGTCCACAATTCAATCTGCGGTTGTGTCGTTCAAGTTACCAACGCCGCTGATAAAAACGTACGATGGTATGACGAGCTAGTAAACGTGAGATGAAACAAAGAGTTCCGCGACGTGCTACGAAATAGCGATCAACAATAGGCCACGAGCTATACTCGTCAGCGTCAACTATAGTCACAGAGTTTGTTCGTTCATGCACCAAGAACGTAAGAAAAACCTAAATCTCTAACGATTCTTCCAAGGAAATAAATTCCAAATTCGACTCATTATAAAAAGTGAGTGAAACGAGATATTAATTATTTATTGAACATTTTTATTCACATTATTTAATTTTGTTTATTTGCTTAATTATAATCTATTGTAAAATATTTTTTAATTTGATATTTTCACATTACTACTTTGTGAACCTTACCAACCTACAAATTCTCTTCTACAGGAAAGGGTTATCGCAATTCTGGCTTCCTCATAGAGGAAATGATATTAAAATTTTCAATTAAATTGAAAAACTGGTAAGAATGCAAATTCCATAAAGTTTAAACCCCTTAATCGATTCTCACAAAATTCATGACCAAGTATCCATGTATCCTAGCCAATTTGTATGCTAAGTTTCAGTTTGATCGATGAAAATTTACGAACGTTAAATCAAAAATAGATTTTTTTCTAAAAAATTACAAAAGTTCATGATTCTATAAAATCTAAGCGCATTGATCGATTCTTGACAAACTCAATACCAAACAGCTCTGTTCGCTATTCTTATAGAAAGTTTAAACCCTATAGCTAAAAATTTACGAAATTTAGAGAGCGTGTTTCCTTTTTTTGAAAAATTCAAACGATAAAAGAAGACACCCGTTAGCGATTTGTGCAAAAATTGCTGCAAACTGACGGGTGTTACGGTCCGATCGATGTGCAAGGTTTCAGGATGATCGAGTAATATATATCGAGAAATTATATCTTTTCTAAATATGTTTTCTCAAGGTTTTGGGACTTTTCAAGTACCCCAACATCAAAATCACGAAAAAAAAATTTCCACGAACCCCGATTTCTCTACGAGGAAACAAAAAACGTCTGAACAAACCGACAAGTTGAAAAGTACGAAAATATTTTATGTAAAATTATTCGATCTTGGTTTCTTTTATCAATAACTTTTGATACATTTTTTTTCTCCTAAGCTCGATTAAAAACATCAATAAGCAGTGATAAAGTATTTTATATATTGTGACGAGTTGAACGTACGAGTACCTCAACATAATTGACACAGTAATTTACAGCCAGCACGCAATAGAACGGACGTACATTCTCATCGACGCTACATCATTGCGGTAATGTACATAAGTACTGGTACATGAAAATGTATGCACACGTGAGATCAAATGCATATAAGCTCTAATATATTGTTCAAGTAGACCTATAGACACGTAGAACACCCAGGCGTCAACTTAACTGGATATATTTATGCAACACACACGCATACGCATACGATGTAGAGAATACATTGAGAAACCCATACAAATTTCCGCTACATTGTAATTGTGTACGTGGATGTATAGACAAGAGCGTTTCCATGTACCCCTCTTTGCGTCAAGAGATACGCAGATGCTGCGTCGTGTACACTAAAGAGTAAAGCATGAGTGTGTATTGTATACAGACGGCCCCGGATGTTTAGATTTATTACATACAAGTATTAGCTGTTACATAAATAATTTCCGGTTTAAAATCATAGGCTGTCCATTGAAGTAATCAATACAGATTAATTTTTTTTTATATTTCCTAATTATATGCTTTTTCCTAATTTTCTGGTGAACTTAAAATGTGCTTACGTTTCTCAACTTGTAACTTAATTCACCAAAGTCAACTAATATTGATACAAATGTTGGTATAAAAAAGAATAAATAATTTTTAACAAATAGGTATATTCTGTCTTAAATAATTTCCGGAGAAAAAAATGAAGATATATGATCAATTTTATTCGGATTATTCTAAATGCTGCGTCTATCAATGATCTTTTAATAAGATTAGAATTTGAAAAATACAAAGATGAGAGCCCATGATATATAAATTGATATATCAAAGCACGAGAGCAGAAAGCCAAGTTCCAACTATTTCCAGAACGATAACTTAAAAATGTCAACTTGAATTGATTAATCAATTTTTTGAATCGATCAACCAATCAGAATCGATGAAATTTTTGATGCAACGATTTTTTAATAAAAATTCATTTATTGTTAAAAAGTTTTTTCTAATACTTATTTTAATTATTCGGAAGTAATTGGGATTGAAGAAAAGACCATTTTCCTATAACATTTACAATTAAATTATGTAAATGTATATAAGAAAGAAAAAAAGACCTAAAGACCGTCTTTTGAAATAAAATGTCACCGCTGTGAAATACTAAGAAATCAAAAATAATTCAAGAAAATGAGTCTACAAGGAAAAAAGAAGAAAACTGTATAATTAAAAAACATACAAATTAAGGGAAAATTGTAGAGAAAGAAAATACAGGGGAGGATACTCGAGGGCCCGAGCGTGAAAAACCAGTGTGTACGACAGATATTGATCGCGCGGGTCACGCAACAGGCTGCTTGTCAGTCTTGGCCACCACGGTTGTCCGGTAGCCATCCAGCAGAGGGTTGGAGCGCTTATGGGAGGGTGGAACGAAGCCAATAGTATTAGTAGGTATCTAAAGGGCATCGCGCGCTACGGTTGTCTATACGTTGTACCATATAATATACACTATAGCTTGTACTTACTTACCTCCGAGCGTTGTACCATCAGCGAGTGGCCATCGCTTCAGCACAATCGCGCAAGTTGGTCTACCGACATACGTTCACCCTCTTGCCAAGGTACGAGAAATGATGAAACAGATAATATGGGTATCGAACAGCAGAAACTACCGTTGCGGATGTGGCGCATATATTTTTTTTATTTTGTGAATATTTACACATTTTATTATACAAGTTATTTGAACTTGTTGTAAAACAAGCCTGCAAAGTATAACTTTGCACGTTTGTTTTCTTGTTACTTGTCACCTTTCGCGGATCCACCTCTATGAGAAAGTATGTGGATCGATTCTGACTTCAACATACTTCTGACTTGAGGAGTAAACGAGGATAGGGAATATCGCTGCAGCACACATACAACAGAAGTTACCGAGTAAGTTTAAGTAGGCAAGGTCACGAATGGTCACACGGATTCGCATGTTTAACGGGGTGTACACGATAACAAGCTTGTTGGTTGAGCTATCTACCAAATCTCAGAGCTTCTTGTCATGTAATACGAGCAATGCGATAAAAAAGATGTATTTGGGCCTTCGGTAGCAGCAGATTGACATATAAAAAAAACGCAGGTAGCTTTTCGCTAACAATACATTAATTGTACGTAAGATGAAAAATATATTTTTCAAAATTCTGTAAAATTTTGACAGAATCCTAGAATTTTCTACCGGCAAAGTCTTAAACCTATGCTCTCCTAATCTTGTACTCCAATATTCAATTATCTTAATCCCTTCGGCTGCAGAATTGCATCTGAGTCTACAGCTTATCGACGCCATACGGTTTGGATGCCGCCCAAGGGATTAAAGGGAGGCGAAATCTTAATACTTATGCACATTCGCTGTTTCTCTCTCCCTTCGCCATGAATCGCCATTTAGTTCTATCTCGCTATCACAGCCATACATTTTTAACCTTGCCTCAATAGTATCTTCATTTTTATCGAATGTTAAAAAAAATCTATTTGTTTGAATGCTCTATTTTACAAATTTAATATTATATCAATCACAGCTTCGTAAAAACTACCCTAAGCTACGCTACCATACGATATCACCGAATAGAAAACAGAATTGTACACATACATGGAACTCTGCCATCCGAATACTAATCTTAGTTTTTCAAATAAACACTTTGATGCACTTTTCTGGGGTCTAAACTAGGGATTGGTAAAAAGAAACTGATATAAAGTTTTTGTTATACGAAATATAAATAATTTATATTCAAGAAGATAGATTTTTCGGTAAAAAGTTTGATATTCATGGAACATTTCATATTATTTCTTTATATTTATTATTCAATCAATTAAATTTGATTGAAATTATTGAAAATTGCACATAACTTACTTAATAACTCTACGTACAAATGACAAATTATTTTGTTGTTTACCAATTTAACTGATAGGAATTTTCGTGGTAAGAAAAATTATATTTTACTGCTGGATAAAATCAGTTGATAATAAATCATTGTTTCAAAGGACCTCGAAAATAAAGTTTTCCTTTGGAATCAAAGTAACTCGTAGTTGTCATTCAAAGTATATAGCGATGCTACACACATTAGTAACGATAAGGCCATAATGTAGTTTCATGATAGAAAAAGCTGTAGGAGCTGCAACAGCAGCGGTTGATCGATCTCAATGAAATTTCAACGCTGACATAAGCATAGCGAAGCAATTAACCCCCCACTAGCAGCATAGCCCTTCTCTCTTCGTGTTGTGAACGTGGCACGTCATATCCCAAGCATGGTAGAGCATATATGTAGTATAGTATAATTATACTGTTGTAAAGTATAGACAGCCGATAAGAAAGATACACGTAGAGTCCGACCACACGTTCTACTTCATTGTGAGCTTCATGCGAAGCTTTCAAACCAAGTGTAAGCTAAAGTAGCGGGTATCGGAGGGTTCGAGACATTTACCGCGACGAACATCATCCGAAGGGCAAAACTTTCGTACGAGTTTTATTGGAGGAAAAGGGAGACTTCTGGCTACGCAAAGCCACCGTTGGCTCACGGATGAAGGAAGGAACGTGTACTATGAAGGAAAAAAAGAGCAAAAAGGAAGTTAAAGGAAAAGCCTTTTCGAACGTGAAAATGTGAAGAAAAAACAACAGAGTCTTTCGTGCAGGATAAGCTCTGAAGGATAAGAGAAAGATCATTTCGAGTCACGAGGACCATACAAAAATGTGTCTCCAGTGCGGGAAGATTGACCCAGAATACGCTGAAACTTTTTTCTCGACCCTACATCGATATCTAACGATCGAAAATTGCGATTGAGGGTATTAGGATTGATATAATCTGCTGCTAGACTCTGTTGAGAGAAGACATGAAAATGGCATTATCGGTAATTTGTATTCAGCATTGATCAGGATAAATGACCACAAATAATGTCCTAATAAATTTATTCTTATCAGGACAATATTGTTACTTGAATGATTTATTTAAGCTTTGTACATCTATTGAGATATTTGCACTGAGGTGCTAGAGAGATCTTTAGATGCTACAGTATATTCGATTTAACGAAGTATATTTTTCGTCTCAGATAAACAAGAAGAGGGACTGCTTATGCCACTCTGTCGAGAGAATGAAAGACGAGATGGATTGATAGACGAGCGCTGCTAGTCGTGTCGAGTCCGGCTGGTCTCCGATGTCCTTGGAAAAGGATTTCCGGCTTGCTAAATCCATCCTCCTCAATGTCTCGAGGCTTCCGGGTCTCATAGATCCCTCCGTACACTGTCTTTCCATCAGTCGTGTAGGCAGACCCAAGCTTCGCGTTGCACCTGAATCAACTCGATCAAATTACCTCTGAAATATTTGAAGACGGAGTTACGACGGAATCGCTGACTTGTTAAACCCACATGAGTTCGATAAATAAAATATTAAAGAAAACCAAAAATCTTACATCCAATCTTCCAAAAACAGGATGCTTCGAACAAGCATTAATGTACGCATACGAGATCAATAAAAATGTTGATACCGACTATGCTGTCGCAATGGAATAGATTCCACAGTGATGATTGAACCCAGATACTTGATTTTACCTAATAGTATTGACAGCTGGGTCTCATTTTCAAATATTTCACCGATTGACTTTGATATGATTTGTAAAGCAATCTAGATAACGATATGAGGAGCACACGTTACCAAAAAAACATGGTTGTTGTTGTAGGGTTAAGTGGTAAGTTTTCAATATTCGGGATAATTAAAGCGCTAATAATTGATTATCAATCGTGAGTCGTTTCATTTCTTCTTAAATAGCATACGATACCGTTCGGTTTAACGAGTATTATCACCCGTTTGAAGCTACTGATAAAAAAAAAATGGCTGTACATTCAAGACGAACAGTCAATCACACATACGATTCATGTCCGAGTGGAGTAGGAGACAAAAGCTACAAATCTTTTCATAACAAATTGTAAATTACAGTTGTAGGAATAATAAGAAGAATTATGTACAATAAATAACATTAATATCAAAAGTTGGAAATACATCAAAATTCTTCCCAGAATCCTACTGTCATGTAATACTCGTTATAACTTTATTCAAAAATATAGATTCTTGGTCTTATTTTAAGAATAAAACATAATGAAACTAATGTTTTATCCATTGTTGTGCAATAAGACTTTTTTTTTATTAAGATGATATCTCGAACGAATAAAAGTGAAAAAAGTAGCTGCTCGTATCCTTCAGTTTAGTTTCCATTCGCTCGGTAGTACAGCCTGAATTCACTTGGTTATTTTCACCAGAATATACGAATCGTGCAGAGTGGAAGGGCAGAGAGGGAGTGATAAATGCGTTCGAAAATCAAGTGCGCAAGATAATCCGGTCCAACTTGAACGATGTTATAGAACACGGCAGTAGCGTTGTGGGAGTCCAATCAAAGTAGTATTCAAGCCTCGATTTTATGTGACCGTCCAGTGTGGTGTACATCCATCCGTCGAAAATTTTCCGATCGAAACAGTACAACGATTATTGCTTGAATCATTCTAGAACATTGCGGATTAACGCAGTTTCAATATTTATTAAAAATAGATATATAACAGATCGATACAAAAAATTCTTCCTAACAAATTGATATTATAAAGTAGAACATTGCAAAATGTTTCCCCATAATATTTCACTTTGCACAAATAATCTTTCCTCTATGAGGAAGTATCTTGGTCTATTTTGGGTTCCTCATGGAGAACGCTGAAGAAAAAATGAAAAATAACGAGGAAGCAATTTACAAGGTTCTACCTTGACTGTTAATGTTAATAAACTTTTTTGTTTGAATGTTTTGTTTACTTTAATAAATCAGCTGAGAATATTGATTTCAATGAACTATTGCATGGTTTGTTTCTTTTTAATAAATCGGTTAAGAATCAAGCTGAAAAATTCAATTATTTTCAATTTTGTACGCATTCATCGATTTTTACGACATGTAATCTTAATTATCTTTTGACTCTGTTAAACATTTGTAAAAAATTTCAGCTTAAGAGCTCGAGAACTTTGATAAATTCAGAATATATATATTTTTAGTAGAAGTAAAAAAAATTAACAATCTCATAAAATTTAAACACCTCGATTGTTTCTCGCCATGTTCTACTTCTCTACATTGCTGTGAAATTTCAACTCGATACATCAAAGCATTCTTGAGTCATTGAGGTTTCAATTTTACAGATCTGACATACACACACACACACACACATATTTTCTGCATGTGATTTTCCAATTATTTGAATAATGTTGAGTACTCTGGCACTAAAATCTCGAATGTTTTTTTCCGTTAAACAAAACTTCCTACCTGAACAAGAAAAAATCTGCAAATTCGCATGTTGCTTGAGCTTTTTATTTTTTACATAATTTTCGTCAAATGCAGATATAGTTAAATTTTAGCTTAATGAAGAAAAATGTTTGTTGAAAAATACAAAAATACAATGATAACCAAATTTTTATTTAATTTAATTTAATTTTATTAATTTAATTTAATTTTCATGACAAAAGTACTGAAGAAAAAAAACTTCAATTGTTTCTTGCAATATCCACAGTTCTTGTTATCTTTGAGATATATATTCGATTTTATCTTTTCAAATTTGTAACAAATACTCAAGCACAGATATATCTAGGCCTCGATCCAGGTCCATTTATCTCTATTATTGAACAATTCTAAATATATAGACAACGCAATATAAAAAAAAATAAATAAAGTCAGAGCTTGTTCCTTTGTGCAAAAAAAAACTAAGTAAATTCAAATAAAATCCACAGAGAGAATAGGTAATAGAGAAAGGTAATGCAAGAACTGGCTCTAAAGTGTGTGAATCTAGTATGAGTGATGCGGTCGCTGCGTAGTTTTGCTACATGTATACGATAGTTCTTAATTATATCCATTTAACGTTCACGTTAATTCGTTCTACCGTCATGCGAACCCTGATCACCTTATGTTACCAACCTTTCTATACGCTCCCCAGTGTTTGCCAGAGCGCAGCTACACTCTACAGCGTGCACTGTATTGCTAACGACAATGAACTTTGATGGTATTGCGATAAGAAATCGATGCATTCATACACGGTCATGGATCTTTCAAGCTGGCATCATCACATCATAATTAAACGCAGAGGATTCAAGTTAATAAGTACGAGAGGTCAGTTAGCGGTAGAATGAGAAAGAATTCGAACACACGAGCTGTATCGTGTACAGCATAAACCAAAGTCAATGGTCCTTCGTATATTAGCCCCTTAAATAGCTGTTAGTAAGATTGGAGCTGCAATTTTTAATAAAAACAAAAGTTACCACCCGATATTGCGTAAACCTCCAAAAAAGTAAATATTACGTACAACTCGTAATCAATTAGACATATATGGAGCCTTTTGACCGAAAGACCAAAAAAGAAATTAAACGTGCGATATTAATTACATTTACGTTGCTAATATATTTACAAATATTTCCTATTGGCATAGACGATTCAACATCAAGCGTTTTTGATACTGCCTGTAGAGTTGACGCGAAAGGCAAAGGACGATGAGTGGGAGGTTCCAGTGGGGCTGCATATTTGGGGAAGGGGTATTGGCACAGGGACAGTGGGAATATCCAACTGATTATAATGGAAGCCCGCGTCCGGGCGAACGACAAAGGGATTATTCGGAGCTTGCGTCGCACGATAATGCACCTCTATCCCTCTGTCTCCTGTTTGCTTGTTCTCCTCCTCATCCTCATGTCGAATATATATTCAATGGTGTACTCGAATAATAAGTTGATATCGAAATGCCCTACCCGATATACAATCTCCTAACTACTTTTTTGATAGTAATTTTTTTTGTTTTTGCACTTTGACGCACAGTTTTTATTTATTTTAAATGTTTTTCTTTCCAACAACTAAATTGTTTTATTTCATTCGCATTCAATTTATTAATTATCTCATTGGCATATTATTATTATTATTATTATTATCCATTATAACGTCTTGTTTAAAACTCAAAGAACACTAGTCAGGTAACTAATTACTTCAAAAGAAAATATTTAAGAGAATTTTTCAACCGCGAAATTTCGAGATAAAACTTTTTGCATATCATTCACAATTTTTTAATTAAAATATTGTATATTTATAATTTTATACAATACCTGCACATACCGTTGACTCCAGGGTGTAAAAAAAAATAAGTATTTAAAAAAAACAACGAATGAATATGCAAGGAAACTGAAACGAAAGGGAGCTACAAATTTGCAATCTGCAAGCTTTTCCTGGCGCAGCCAGGACACGAGCCATTTTCTTCTCATTTCTTTTGATCCTCTCAAACTTTTGTTATGCCATGATCCTTTTGCGGATTTTTATTGTCATCGAATTTCCTAATTTTCGTTTCTTCGTAAAAGATAGTTTATTTACATGAAGATTTTTTTCGAGGCTTAACAAACGTACGTTGATCATTTTGCTTTGTGATAAAGTAAACTTTGTTATCGTTAATACTTTCAACAGATATTAATTAACATCAAACAATATTCGATATAGAATTTAGTAAGAAACAGTCGTGTGTCTAATTGTTGTAACAATTAGAATTTTTCGCAATTTAATACAAATTAGTATCAAGATAATTTTGGACACAGAATGCCACAATTCGTTCCGTCAGTTTTTTCGATATCCAACTCGGAACTCAATATTGTAAAAAATGTTGAAAACCAATCCTTCCTAATGTAAAAAAAAATGTACACATTGCTTTTTCAATTTTTTCGATCCATAGTACACAAAACCACCTCTATAAGTGAGTCAAAATGGAGCAACGTACTTTTTCGAAGAGGAGACTGTGCGTACCACGGACCAAAAAAAAATAGAATGTGAAAAGTTTTACTTGGCAACTTTTCTTCCTTTGTAATAGAGATTAGAGATACCTTATCGATAATGGATCAAAAAGTTAAGAAAGCAACGTGCCAAATCTCATTTTTGCTTTGCATTATTAGTTACAAAATTAATGAAACATATTAGACAAATGTAATTTGAAGATAATGAAATAAGTAAATTTAATTAATGTGCCTGGAAATTTAGTGGCACGATAGTCCAGTTTTCGTCACACCCTTCGCTCGTTTACTATAATTCGGTTAGAGAATATGAGTAAGTTTGTACGTCCGGGAATTCGAGTCGCTAGAAAAGCTAAAAGGTTTTTCCGCTGAGCATTGGAGGGGAAGAAGGGGCTGATATTACAACTGCAGAAATTACCAATGAGCACGCTGTAATTTTCGAGCATCGAGACACTAATGTCACATTCGTGTCACGCAGCTAGTCTGCACGCGCTCACGTGAGGAATTCAACGATAATATTATCGTTGAAATACTACCGCAACTTTTACATCGGCTATACTATGATATTACAGAGTGCTACTCGTGTTTTTATTTTCACCCTGTTTCTAGGTCAAAATTAATTTAGTGCCTGAATCATCAAACCGTCAACTATATTCATTTTTTCTTCAATTGCTTTTTTTTCGTTAAGTTTGTCCCTCGTTCCATTTATTAACTAAAGGAAGTCAACATACAGCTGCATCGCTGTAAAATGACGGTTCGTCCACTAATGCATTAAAACGTTAGTAGACATTGGAAATGTCATTTTACCAATAAAGTCAGCTGAATTTATCGAATTTATATTCTTTATTAAAGTTATTAAAGGTGAAAGTGCCTTTCACATAATGTATTCTATGCATACATAAATATGCCATCCTGTCATATGCACAGCAGTTGGTCAAG